>SJYX01001388.1:165196-181463 GCA_006410675.1 Oreotragus oreotragus
CAGTGATTTTGGAGCCCCAAAAATAGTCTCTCACTGTTTCCATTGTTTCCCCATCTATTTCCCATGAAGTGATGGGACCAGATGCCATGATCTTCGTTTTCTGAATGTTGAGCTTTAAGCCAACTTTTTCACTCTCCTCTTTCACTTTCATCAAGAGGCATCTTTAGTTCTCCTTCACTTTCTGCCACTAATCATCAGAAAGATACAAACAAAAACTGCAATGAGCTATCACTTCATACCTGTTAGAATGACTATCATCAAAAAGACAAGATATAAATATTGGTGAAGATGTGGAAAATAGGGAATCCTTGTGCACTGTAGATGGGAATGTAATTTTGGCAGACATAATGGAAACAACATTGAAATTCCTTGAAAATTTAAAAACATAACTACATATGATCCAACAATGCCACTTCTGAGCTTATATCTAAAGGAAATGAAATCAGGATCTCTAATATATATTAGTACACCCAGGTTCATTGCAGCATTATTCATGACATCAAGATATCAAAACCACCTAAGTGGTGATCAGTGGATGAATGGAGAAGCAGATATGGTATGTGCATATGCAATGGAATACCACTCAATCATGAGAAGAAAGGAAATTCTGCTGAATTGAAAATAGTATGCTAAGTGAAATAAGCCAGACAGAAAGACAAATACAGTATGATATTCACTTATATGTGGAATCTAACAGAGCTGAATTCACAGAAATGGAGAATAAATTGGTGGTTGCCAGGCACTGGAGCAGGGGAGAAGTATGATAAAAGGAGCTATGTCAGTCAAAGAATATAAATTTCCAGTTATAAGATGAGTAAATTCTGAGGTCTAATGTACAGCATGGTTATCACAATTAACAATGTTTTATTTTATACTTGAAAGATGTTAAGAGTGTAGACCTTAAATCTTCTCACTACAAGAAAAAAACCTTAATTGTATGAGGTAGTTGAAATATTAACTAACCCAAGGTGGTAATTATTTCACAATGAATAAACAGATCAAATCTCTCAATATACATGTATACAATATTACATGAAGATTATAAATAAATCTGGGAAATAAATCTGGGGAAAATAATAAAGATTCTAGACTAGGTTTTGCCACACTTTCAGGTGGGAAGACAAAAATGGTCCCTTGTATTATGAAGATAAAGTTGAAGCAATGAAAAAGAAAAAGATAAGTTAACTTAAAACTTGTCTGGCATTAATGGTAGTTCTAAGGGATCATCAGGACTTTGGAGGCCTCCCTGTTGCTCAAACTTGGTCAGCTTGCGGCTGCTGCTGCTAAGTTGCTTCAGTCGTGTCCAACCCTGTGCGACCCCATAGACACAGCCCACCAGGTTCCCCCATCCCTGGGATTCTCCAGGTAAGAACATTGAAGAACTCTCAAAACCCCCAAATGCAAATACTATATCCATACTATGCAAATACATCTTTAAGATCAAAATCCCCTCAAAAACAGATTGGCACTTTAAACAATTCCAATAAAGATTTACATGAATTGCCAGAAAGTCGTTTTACCAAGTTGCATGGGACTGTCTGTGTTCTGTTTCCTTTCTTACATCCAAACATTGATATCAAACCCAATTTTTTTCACATTCTAATCTCACAATTTCTGGCATTTGCATGTGATTTCTCATTGAGAAATGTGCCAAATGACAAATACAGAGGCTGAGATTTATCAGCAGTTTAACTATCTGCCCTGGTGTAAATCTACTAACAAATTGTGTTCATCATTTTTTGTCAACTTAGATATGTATTTGCCTGTGTAACAAAGCAGAGGTTTGAATTTTAGCTTAAATTCAGATCCCTAAACATCTCTTTAAATGACTTTGAAATGATAGCTTTATGAACAAACACTGAAAAAATTTCATACACAGAAAATTGCCTGTCACACTAGGCAATGTAATCAAAGATGGTAGAAATTGCTAAATTTCTCAATATAGGATACACTTTTTCAAAATGAGGTGTTCACAGGGAATGATTAATGCATAATAAAAAACTATGACACAAATGCCAACAATCATCAAATAGCAGACATTCTTTGTAGCCAAAGATGTAGAAGCTCTATACAGTCAACAAAAACAAGACCAGGAGCTGACTGTGGCTCAGATCATGAACCCCTTGTTGCCAAATTCAGACTTAAATTGAAGAAAGTAGGGAAAACTGCTAGACCATTCAGGTATGACCTAAATCAAATCCCTTATGATTATACAGTGGAAGTGAGAAATAGATTTAAGGGTCTAGATCTGATAGATGGAATGCCTGATGAACTATGNAGCTGACTGTGGCTCAGATCATGAACCCCTTGTTGCCAAATTCAGACTTAAATTGAAGAAAGTAGGGAAAACTGCTAGACCATTCAGGTATGACCTAAATCAAATCCCTTATGATTATACAGTGGAAGTGAGAAATAGATTTAAGGGTCTAGATCTGATAGATGGAATGCCTGATGAACTATGTATGGAATGAGGTTCTTCGTGACATTGTACAGGAGACAGGGATCAAGACCACCCCCATGGAAAAGAAATGCAAAAAAGCAAAATGGCTGTCTGAGGAGGCCTTACAAATAGCTGTGAAAAGAAGAGAAGTGAAAAGCAAAGGAGAAAAGGAAAGATATAAGCATCTGAATGCAGAGTTCCAAAGAATAGCAAGAAGAGATAAGAAAGCCTTCTTCAGTGATCAATGCAAAGAAATAGAGGAAAACAACAGAATGGGAAAGACTAGAGATCTCTTCAAGAAAATTAGAGATACCAAGGGAACATTTCATGCAAAGACAGTAAGGAACACCTATTTAATTTTCAACGGTATTTTACTATGACAAAAACAATAAAGAAACTTAGTTAATGTACACCCGTGGTGGATTCATGTCAATGTATGGCAAAACCAATACAATATTGTAGAGTAATTAACCTCTAATTAAAATAAATAAATTTATATTTTAAAAAAGAAAGAAAATGTAGACAATTATGCTATTTTTTGATATTACTAGAAATTATGTACTAAGGCTTAAGAATGCTTACAAATATAATGAAGCTTAAAGATATCATTATATATTGGAAGTGTGTCATAGTAATATGAATGTCAACTACCTGGAGTGATTCATAAAAATCTTTGTATTCTGAAACTGAATTAGGTAGAGGCTCAAATTCTATTTGTGACATTTAAAAGGGAAAATGGTCAGGAATTGAAAGAGAAGCATTATTAATTTTTGATTAATTAAAGTTATTTTTTAACAGAGTACATTATTCAAAAATTTATTATACTTCAGTATTTTTACTGTATTCAGTATTCTTGCCTTCTACCTGGAGTGATTCATAAAAATCTTTGTATTCTGAAACTGAATTAGGTAGAGGCTCAAATTCTATTTGTGACATTTAAAAGGGAAAATGGTCAGGAATTGAAAGAGAAGCATTATTAATTTTTGATTAATTAAAGTTATTTTTTAACAGAGTACATTATTCAAAAATTTATTATACTTCAGTATTTTTACTGTATTCAGTATTCTTGCCTTGAGAATCTCGTGAACAGTATGAAAAGATAAGACACTAAGAGATGAACTCACCTGGTTGGTAGGTGCCCGATATGCTACTAGAGAACAGTGGAGAAATAACTACAGAAAGAATGAAGAGATGGAGCCAAAGCAAAAACAGCACCCAGTTGTGGATGTGACTGGTGATGGAAGTAAAGTCCGATACTGTAAAGAACAATACTGCATAGCATCTTAGGTTCATGAGTCAAGGTAAACTTGATGTGGTCAAAACAGTAGATGACAAGGGTAAACATCAAAATTTTAGCAAACAGTGAACTAAAATAAATGGGAATAGGCAAATTTAATTAAGATTAACATTATATCTACTACTGTGACCAAGAATCCCTCAGAAGGAATGTCATAGATCTCATAGTCAAGAAAAGAGTCTGAAATGTGTTACTTGGCTGCAATCTTAAAATTGACAGAATGATTTCAGTTCATTTCCAAGGCAAACCATAAACATCACAATAAACCAAGTCTATGCCCCAACCACTGATGATGAAGAAACTGAAGTTGAATGATTCCACAAAGACTTACAATACCTCCTAGAACTAACATCAAAGAAAGATGTCCTTTTCATCATAGGGAACTGGAATGCAAAGTAGGAAGTCAAAACACCTGGAGTAACAAGCAAGTTTGTCCTCGGAGTCCAAAATGAAGCAGGCCAAGGGCTAACAGAGTTTTGTCAAGAGAACTCACTGTCATAGCAAACACCCTCTTCCAACAACACAAGAGAAGACTCTACACATGGACATCACCAGATGGACATCACCAGAAATCACATTGATTATATTCTTTGCAGCCAGAGATGGAGAAGCTCTATAAGGTCAGCAATAACAAGACCAAATGCAGACTGTGGCTCAGATCATGAACTCCTTATTGCAAAATTCAGACTTAAATTTAAGAAAGCAGGGAAAACCACTAGATCACTCAGGTATGATCTAAATCAAATCCTTTGCAATTATACAGTGGAAGTGAAAAATAGATTCAAGGGGATAGATCTGATAGACAGAGTGCCTGAGAAACTATGAAAAGTGGTTCATGACATTGTATAGGAGGAGTGATCAAGACCATCCCCCAAAAAAGAAATGCAAAAAGGCAAAAAGTTTGTGTGAAGAGGCCTTACAAATAGCTGAGAAAACAAGAAAAGCTAAAGGTAAAGGAGAAAAGGAAAGATACACCCATGTGAATATACAGTTCCAAAGAAGAGCAAGGAGAGGTAAGAAAGTCTTTCTCAGTGATCAATGCAAAAAAAAAAAAACAAAACAAAAAAAAAGGAAAACAGGAGAATGGGAAAGACTAGAGATCTCTTCAAGAAAATTAGAGATACCAAGGGAACATTTCATGAAAGTTCAGTTCAGTTCAGTTCAGTCGCTCAGTCATGTCCGACTCTATGACCCATGAATCGCAGCATGCCAGGCCTCCCTGTCCATCACCAACTCCCGGAGTTCACTCAGACTCACGTCCATCAAGTCAGTGATGCCATCCAGCCATATCATCCTCAGTCGTCCCCTTCTTCTCCTGCCCCCAATCCCTCCCAGCATCAAAGTCTTTTCCAATGAGTCAACTCTTTTCATGAGGTGACCAAAGTACAGGAGTTTCAGCTTTAGCATCATTCTTACCAAAGAAATCCCAGGGTTGATCTTCAGAATGGACTGGTTGTATCTCCTTGCAGTCCAAGGGACTCTCAAGAGTCTTCTCCAACACCACAGTTCAAAAGCATCAATTCTTTGGCGCTCAGCCTTCTTCACAGTCCAACTCTCACATCCATACATGACTACTGGAAAAACCATAGCCTTGACTAGATGGACCTTTGTTGGCAAAGTAATGTCTCTGCTTTTGAATATGCTATCTAAGTTGGTCATAACTTTTCTTCCAAGGAGTAAGCGTTTTTTAATTTCATGGCTGCAGTCACCATCTGCAGTGATTTTGGAGCCCAAAAAAATAAAGTTTGACACTGTTTCATGCAAAGATGGGCACAATAAAGGACAAAAATGGTTTGGACCTAACAGAAACAGAATATATTAAGAAGAGGTGGCAGGAATATGCAGAAGAACTACAAAAAAGATCTAAATGACTCAGATAACCATGGTGGTGTGATCAACCAGCTAAAGTCAGACATCCTGGAATGTGAAGTCAATTGGGCCTTAGGAAGCATCACTATGAACAAAGCTAGTGGAGGTGATGCAATACCGGTTGAGCTATTTCAAATCCTAAAAGACGAAGCTATGAAAGTGCTGCATTCAGTATGCCAGGAAATTTGGAAAACCCAGCAGTGGCCACAGGACTGGAAGAGTTCATCTTTCATTCCAATCCCAAAGAAGGGCAATGCCAAAGAATGTCCAAACTACCACACAGTTGCATTCATCTCACATGCTAGCAAAGTAATGTTCAAAATTCTCCATGTGAGGCTTCAATAGTATGTGAACCAAGAACTTCAACATATTCAAGCTGGATTTAGAAAGGGCAGAGGAACCAGAGATCACATTGCCAGCTTCCACTGGATCATGAAAAAAGCAAGGGAGTTCCAGAAAAATATCTACTTCTGCTTTATTGATTATGCCAAAGCCTTTGACTGAGTGGATCACAACAAATTGTGGAAAATTCTTAAGGAGATGGGAAAAACAGATCATTTTACCTGCCTCCTGAGAAATCTGTATGCAGGTCAGAAATAACAGTTAGAACCAGACATGGAACATTGGACTGGTTCCAAATTGGGAACAGAGTACATCAAGGCTGTATATTGTCACCCTGCTTATTTAACTTATATGCAGAGTACATCATGAGAAATGCCAGGCTGGATGAAGCATAATCTGTAAACAAGATTGCCATGAGAAATATCAATAACCTCAGATAAGCAGATGACACCACCCTATGGCAAAAAGCTAAGAGGAACTAAAGAGGCTCTTGATGAAAGTGAAAGAGGAGAGTGAAAAGATGGCTTAAAACTCAACATTCAGAAAACAAAGACCATGGCACTGGTCCCATCACTTTATGCAAATAGATGGGGAGAAAATGGAAACAGTGAGAGAGATTTTATTTTCTTGGGCTCCAAAATCACTGCAAATGGTGATTGCAGCCATGAAATTATGACCAACCTAGACAGCATATTCAAAAGCAGAGACATTGTCAACAAAGGTCCATCTAATCAAGGCTGTGGTTTTTCCAGTAGTCATATATGGATGTGAGAGTCAGACTGTAAAGAAAGCTGAGCACCAAAGAATTGATGATTTTGAACTGTGATGTTGGAGAAGACTCATGAGAGTCCCTTGGACTGCAAGGAGATCCAACCAGTCAATCCTAAAGGAAATCAGTTCTGCATATTCATTGGAAGCACTGATGCTGAAGCTGAAACTCCAATACTTTGGTCACCTGATGAAAAGTACTGACTCATAGGAAAAGACTCTGATGCTGAGAAAGATTAAAGCCAGGAGGAGAAGTGAACGACAGAGGAGGAGATGGTTGGATTATATCACCAACTCAATGGACATGAGTTTGTCCATCAGGGAGTTGGTGATGGACAGGGAGGCCTGACGTGCTCCAGACTATGGGGTCGCAAAGAGTTGGACATGACTGAACAACTGAACTGAACTGAACCGAGGGGCCACAATTCATCGGAGTCAGTCTGATGTTGTACATATAACAAAATTACTGAGCGCTTGCTGAGAGAATGAGGATATCATGAAAGTGAGCCAAATTTGTTGTTCAATCACTGTTCTTCACATTGGCAAACTTTACAGTTAAATTTTAATTTTTTCTTAATAATTAATTTTCACAGTTACCAACTAATAAATGGTCATATGATGAGTCTAATCCACATATCCTGCTGAATATTACATTTGAAATTCTCTCACTAAACTCTTTCAATACTTGACATACTCTGCTGAAAAGCTTAACACAATCACTAAAATATGTGTATTCTGATGGCTTTCAGGTAAATGTACACTAAGGTGATTTTCCCACTCCAGGAATCAGAAAATTAAACATTGTCTTTAGATTTTATCCTACTGTATTTGGTTATTTATGTATCTGGAAAGGAACACTTAATTTTGGGACTTTATAAATGTACTAAATATTTAGTGAGAAAGAAAAGTCCACATTTTGGAATGAGAGCCATATAAGCTTATACAAGTTAGCTCACAAATCTGCAATGGCTGCTTTATATTAATTATCCCTTGACTCTTAAAATCAGAATTGTTAGAGTGTTTAAAGAGTTGTGTCCAAGAAGAAATGTTTCAGTTGGTCTTCGGTTCTCATTGAAGAACTGTATTTGTTGACCTTTTGCTATTGTGTGGCTCATGCTATTTCACTTTCGCAAGAATGTTTCTTTGTAGCTGAGTCCTTAACTACTTGTTCAATTTCCCATTATCAACAAAAATAAGTACCAAAGCAAGAAGCAACTAAGATAAGCATTAACATTCACTATATGTCCAGTCCCTAAACCTGAAGTTCAACTGAAGCAAAATATACAGCTAGCTACCTCAGCAGTTCTCTTCTGTGCAACAAGAACATTGTTATAGTCCAGGATATTTCTTGTCCAAATAAGCTTTGTCACCTCTCCTGACTCCTCCTCTCTTCATCCTTTCTATAGTAAAAAATGGAATAATTTTTCCTAATTATCATTTATAAAAATCTACTTTTCAGACATTCATCAATCCCATTTTTATCCACCTTATAGATGTGGAAACATCTTGCTTTGCTTGATATATGACTCTCCTTCCAGAGATTACTCTGCAAATATGACTCTCCTTCCAGAGATTACTCTGCAAAACCCTTGTTTGTATTTCTCATAGAAAATGTTATCTCTTTAATCAAAGTATTAAATTTCCACACACCTAATATCAGAGATCTGGGAAACTTATTACGAAAAATAGAATTGTGGTTTCCTTCCTTATATGCCATGATTATTTCCCAGAGGTAGCAAATTGCATGTCATCTTCTGTTCTTTCATTTTTATCCATATTTCTTGAATTTTTTCAGTCTTAAATACTATTTACTTCATTTCTTAATTTTTAAAAATTGTATATTATCTATTAAATTCCACTGATGGGTATTTTGGAAGTATCTCTCTTATACTCAGATATCTAGTATACCCCTTATCCTCTCAATACAGCCATAAAAAAATTGGGAGTATACTGTTTACTATTTCTATTAGTATTACTCTTTAATTAATGACTATTACCTACAGTTGAGGTATGTGATATATTAAGATTATATTTTCCTCTGATACATTTTCTTATTTTTTTTCTCAAATTCATAATATGTTATTTTTAGTGGATGAGGATTTCTCCATACTTTTCCTTAATCCATTTCTAAACTCTCCTTCAGAAATAAACATCTCCTTTAAAACAGTAAAATTTCAATTTTTTTTTCCTTTGAGAAAATTTTACTGGAATCTTCCACCCGCCTGCTACAATGTGAATCATTTCCTGCTGTAGGACTTTCATTCTGGTAGTTTCATTTGTGCTGGTCTCTTTCTCAGCTTAACAGTTCTCTGTGAATGTTTCACATTCTTTGATTCTGTTACTGTTTAGGAATAAGGCATAAATAATCCCATGCATTGGGATGCATTAACTGGTAATCATTATCCTCTATTGATTAGACATGGACTCTTCAACCTAGCTGAGAATAGGTAGATCATTCCTTCTGAGTTTCTAGGTCTTCCATCCTCAGAGAAAAATTGTTCAGTTTCAAATAATTCCCCCAATTCTGGAAGCAAGTTCAAGAAAGAGGTCAAGAGTTCCCTGTTAGATGTGTAGACTTTCACTTAATCCCACTTTTGTGCAGAGTCCTATGTTTCAACATCTCCAGAGGGGGAATTCACAGAATACTCACTCCTGGCTTTGCTGGACGAATAAGAGAATCTTTGATCATTTCTTATGGGACAGACTTTAAAACAATTTTCTGCTCTATAACTGCAGCAGCACCCCTTTTATTACAGCCTCCTCCCCTTCCCAAACTCCTCTATGACTAAGCTATGGCTTGGTTATCTTCGTGAAAGCTTATGTGTTAGCTATCTCAGCTCTGCTAATTTTCATCCACATTTCAAGTTCAAAACTCTTGAACTTCTTCTGTCATCTTTTAAACTCTCTTTTCATGGTGCCTACATGTTATGACTTTTAAAAATCTTTAATTTTTATATTGACAGGGTTTCCAGAGACTATGGAAACAAAAGTATGTGTTCAACCCACCTGTTTAACCATCTCTCTGCTGCTTTTTCAATCATTTGCTCATTAGTGAAAATTTCCGCCTAACCGTTGTTCTCAGTACACTGCAATGCACTTTATTTCTCTCTTAGTATAAAGATATGGAGGTTACATCTCCTAGGAGGTGGGCAGCACCTCTGTGCAGTTTCACTATCTTTAGCACCAATCACCTGGTCAACTGTAAAGTAATCTGTGATTAGCAGTGTCTCACCTACAACCACCAAAACAGGAACATTAAATAATGCAGAAATCATCGTTATCTGTGTACTAACTGAAAGAAATTCTTTCTCTCAGTCTATAATGACTTCAACTTGAGTCTTTAAATATGTAGAACCCATAGGCATTTTCCCTATGGAATGTCTGCTTTTCTAAAATATGCTCTGTTTGAATCACTTTTGGAACTTATTTTCTTTCAATGAACCCACATTTTAACTTTCTTTTTCTCTTTGAGAATCTTAGTGTTGCTGCTTTTTTTTCAGACCAGAATATTCATAGAATTAAAGTGAGCCACATAAATATATTAACCAAAAACATGGCATCAGAATCCATCCTTTAAAAAGTAAGCATTGTTCAGCAAATTATATCACTGAAACTTTATATAAGGGAAGTACAAATTTCAAGATCAGGGTTGTAAAGATTATAAAAACAAAACAAACAAAGATAAAAGCTAAACTATGTAAGTCAAACAGAGGAATTTCCTTTGTATTTGAGCAATTAAGAGACTGGAGTTATAGAAAAAGGGAGAGTTTTGGAAAGAAGCCAGAAAGTTTGTGGTTATTTGGTATTAATTTGATAATAAAGTACTAAAGTGTTATTGCTCAGTGATGTCCAATCCTTTATGATCCACGGACTGTAACCCTTCAGGCTTCTCTGTACATGTAATTCTGCATGCAAGAATTCTGAAGTGGGTCGCCATGCCCTTCCCAACCCAGGGATTAGGACCTAGATCTCTTTCATTGCAGGCAGACTCTTCCCTGAGCCACCAGGGAAGTTCTATTAGATAATAACAAGGTCATAAATTTTGCACTGCATTCTTGGGAAGGGAAAAGAAAATGAGATGAGGGGAAATCATAAACAAGTCTTTAATTTTATCATTAGTGTTTTATTTTCTGAGAAGAATTCGAACCAAATATGTTCAAATGGTAAGATATATTGGACTATGTAGGCATATAGTTATTCATGATGTTTCTTCCTATACCTTTATATATGCTTGAAATATTTCATAATTTAAGAAAAAGCAACAACAAAATAGTATGATCTGAGTTGGAAAAATCATATTTGTATTGCAACTTAGAGAACAAGACCTACGGATAGAAGCTTATAAATATCAACCTGATCAGAACTTTCAGAGATCATGAGCCTTAGGTTAGGACTCTTCCCAACATCAATCCAAAGTTGAGCTTCCATCAAAGAGGTAAGTTAAGAAGAGAAAGAAATCAGGAAAATAGAAAAGAATCCTAGTGGAATTACCTTCTTGAACTTCCCTCATGGCTCATATAGTAAAGAATCTGCCTGTAATGCAGGAGACCCGGGTTCAATCCCTAGGTAGGGAAGATCCTCTGGAGAAGGAAATGGCTCCCCACTCCAGTATTCTTGCCCAGGGAAGGGTCACAAAGAGTCAGACACGACTGAGCAACTAGCACTAACAGAAAAAAAAAAAAAAAGGCAGAAATATCAGTGTACCAGCAAATATTAGAGAATGGCCCAAAAAATGCATTTTTCTCCATTATACCATACTATCCTATGTAGGCAGATTCCAGACTCTGCTGTACTTCCCTCACCTCCTACTTGTGACTTTTTGCTTAATATTTTTCTCTACATTGCCTTCTTTATCTATTTAATTGTATGTCTTATTTCTTCTTTAAGGTTATAATTATCTACATCTATCTATAGTTATCAACTACAGAGTTGATAACATTATCAATTTAGTGTTATTTCCAAGTTTCCTGAGCTGAATTAAGGATTGAAGGAAGTTTTCATTGTTCTTAAACATGGAATCTTTGTTGTCATCTCCCAGTATTAGTACCTCAGAGAATCCACCTTGAAAATGATGAATTAGTTCCCTAAGGTGCATTCAAGGACTAATATTAGATGATTCCATCATTTCCTTGAAATATTGGCCCTTCCCATGCTGGTGGTGGATGTTCTGTGCAGCTTATTAAACAGCAGATGCTTAGGTATCCTGCTGTCATCCAGGGAGCAGGTTTATTTTGTAGCAAGTGACACTTCCAGATGGTGAACTGGATGCAGTCTAGCAAGCTGTTGATGAAATGGCTCAGAAAGTGGTGTAAGGGATTTGTGGGCAGTCCAAAATTCATTCAAAATTAGATATTAACACCATGTTTTACACATTCAAATGATTTGGAGCTTAATGCCAGGGTTCAACTCTATCCATTAAACTCACAAAGGTCACGCTTCATCATTAAACTCTATACGTTTCCTTCATTAAAGTGTTATTAGCTTTTGTAAAGTATTGTCAGTTCTGTCTAACAAATGAAAAATGGCCATATCTAGTACAGTAATAGTTAGATGACCTTCTCTTTTAGCTCATTCACATAAAGCATTTTATCTACTCTACAAAGCAAGTTAATTTTTTATATCTTATTTCTGTATATTTTTAAATAAAAAATTAATACATATTAACTTTTATCCACCTGATTTTTCATTTTAAAATATTCACTTCAAGAATGACACTATATCAAATGCACATTGAATTTTACATAATTTAGGTGTAAGTTTTAAATGTTTACTAGAATAACAGAGGACAAGATGTATAAAAACTCCTAAATTGAAGAAAAGATTAAAGAACTGAAATCACTATGCCCATACATGAAAGCACACAGAAAATTTGTTTTATAATCTATTTGAATTATTTTAAAATAAATACCATGACATTTGCATAGTTCTCTACTTTCTCCCTACTTCCTCATAAGCATAGAATCTTATAGTTGGCTCCCAGCAATCACTCCCCTAAAGGATTTATATCAAGTTGTATCCCTGTGTTCATTGATTATACTGTTCTAGTTTTCACAAATCCAGCAGGATTCAAATAAAAGAAAATAATTAATTTGATCTGAGAATTTGGCTTAAGAGTTTACCTTTATAAATATCAAGATTCATATACATATTTTCATCCACATGAAAAAATGGCCTGTTTCCAGATAAATAAATCATGAAAAAATGGGCTGTGATTCTACATAAAAGTTAAAGAAAAAAAGTCCAAAACTTGCTAGAACATCTGTATTGGTTATATATTACTACATAACGAATCACTCCAAATATAGCAGCTTAAAGCAAAGAACGTTTTATTATCTCACAGGTGGTCAGGATTCTGGTCATAGTCTAGCTTGATCTCCTGGCTTAGAGTCTTAGCAGGGTAAAATCAAACTGCTGACAGATGCTGCACCCCCACCTTAAGGTTCATGTGGTTGTTATCCAAGCTTGGTTTCTGTCCACAGAACTGCAGCTGGCATCCTCCAGTTTTAGTGATCCAAGAGAGAGCAAGAGAGAGCACTCAATGCAAACGCCAGATTTTTTTTTTATAATATAACCTTGGAAGAGACATCCCAACACTTGTCATATTCTGTTCCTCAGAAGAGCGTCCCCTGGTCCTTCCCACACTCAAGAATGAATTACACAAGAGCATGGATAACGAAAGGTGATGATCATGGTGGGCAGCCTTGGAGGATGCCTGTTGTTTCATCTCTAAGTCATGTCTGACTCTTTTGCAACCCCATGGACTGTAGCTCATCAGGCTCCCCTGTCCATAGAATTTTCCAGGCAAGCATACTGGAGTGGGCTGCCATTTCCTCCTCCAGGAAATCTTGATCCAGTGATGGGACCGGCATCTCTTGCATTGTCAGGTAGATTCTTTACCACTGAGCCACTTGGGAAGCTCAGAGGATGACTAACATAATACATATCATATTTTAAATTATCAAAGTAAATATTATATTGAGAGATTTTAAGTGTTTTAATACATAAAATCAGTAGGACATATCAAGGTATTCCAGTCTTAAGAACACGCAATTAATATCCAAAAAAATTTTAAAAACCAAATTTTCTTGAGATAATTGTCCATTCTTTATATAAATAGATCTAACTATTATGCTAATAGAGAATTGGCCTCACATAAGTGGGAATTATAGGCCAATAGAGAATAGGCTTACACTGGGAAGATGAGATTGTTTCATCTGTGAGATTTACCTGACACCAAAGGGAAATATTTATGCTTATAGACTTTATATATGAGCATATATCTTTATGGTAAGTCAGGAACATCCCATTTGATAAAATATCTTTGCAATTATCCACTACTTTTAGATGTTCTGAAGCAAAACAAATAAAACAAGCTTAAGTATTATAAAATTTTAGGAAGTTAAAGCCTTTTTGAACACGTATATTATGACATTTTACTATCAAATGTATTTTCTTAACAATTTAAAGATTCATATCAGCATTAACTTATTACACCTCATCATTTTATTTACAGTAGAAGAAGACAGTTGTATTCCTCTGAAAAAGAAACAAAGATGAGATAACAGCAATGAAACAATGTAACAGTGATAGATTTTAGTCTTCCTCTGATTCATAAAATATCAACAAAGAGCTGACAACCAGAAAGTTGCTTGCTTGTTTTTCAATTTTTTCTATCATATTTTCCTTATTGGTTTTAAGACTTCAACCTAAACTGTGGTACATTTTACACCATGCAAAGGGACTTATGTGAAGCTACTCAGATGCAAGAGAAACTTCAGGTAATTTATTAATGATTATATTTTCAGTTAATAAAGCCTATGCTATGAAAGAATTAAAAAGTCATTCATAAGAAATGTGTAGAAAATACTAGTTGCTTTACAGTCATTTTCCAAAATCAATACAGCCTCCCACACTATAGATTGACACTCACCCTTTTTCAAATAATCATAATTATCATCATCTCATATCTAAACATTGAAAAAGTTACCGATTTCAGATCAATATTTCATCATAGATATGTTTAATGATAAAAATCTATATCACACAGGTTTTGTTTGTTAAACCGACACAGAAAATTAGCTCTGCTTTTTCTTGCTTATGATTTACACTTGCACGTGAACCAGATGGCAGTAAGAACCAGATAAAAGAATAATAAACTTAAGCTAGAGAAATTTAGATTATCTGAAACAGCGTATTATTTCAAAGATATAAAAACCCTGATGATTAAATCTTTTTTCTTTTGCATGAGTTGTCTAATGCATTTATTTCCGTCTACCTTTATTGGAGAATCTCTCCATTAAATTAAATCATGGAAATGCAGGGCAGATGAGTCTTCGTTCAGGGAACTAATAAACCCACTAAGTCATGAACAGAACATCCGATGAGCCATAGTTTTTCACCTTTCTTACACACCTGGGAGGCATTAAACAATTTTTCCTCTGAATGAAAATTTTTCTTGTCTAGAGGAAATACTTTTCTTACACAAGCTCTAAATAATGAGCCACTTTAAGGTAACTCTATGTAGAGGGACTTACGTAGCAGAAGTATATCACAGGATGTGAGCTGTTAGAAATCCAGGCTTATTACTTTGATGTACCAAATGGTGCCAGAACTCAAAAACTCCTAAAGGTCTATCTGTTAAGCATGCAGTGAGGTAAGTGACAAATAAAGATGTTCTAATATAGCCTTACTGTCTCCATGTCAAGGTCTGTATGAACCAGAAACCTGCCTCTCATAAAAAATTCTTGTGAGATACTTGCATAAACATGGTCCTTGGGAAGGTTAGAAATATGGCCTTATTGCATAAGAGGTTAGTTTTAATAGCACATTTAAATGTAATAAGAATGCTATTCTGACAGTGGATAAAAAGAACATAAAAGGTTAAACTGGTGAATAAGAGGAAGAAAAGATGAAAATTTGATAGCATCAGTTACTTCACATTAAATAACAATACAATGGATATATTCAAATATGTATAATATAACCTATAAATCAAATACTATACAATAAAATGGGAAAACATGTCAAATAATATTGATTTGTTATCATTTTCAAATTGTTTAAATATAAATTTTGATAAGTCAGCTATCTATTCCAATTAAGAAATCACTCATAATTCTGAGATTCTGAGGAACTATGCGTGCGTTAAAAAAATAAATATGTAGAGGATCATGTCATCTGCAAACAGTGAGATTTTTACTTTTTCTTTTCCAATTTGGATTCCTTTTATTTCTTTTTCTGCTCTGATTGCTGTGGCCAAAACTTCCAGAACTATGTTGAATAGTAGCGGTGAAAGTGGACATCCTTGTCTTATTCCTGACTTTAGGGGAAATGCTTTCAGTTTTTCACCATTGAGGATAATGTTTGCTGTGGGTTTGTCATATATAGCTTTTATTATGTTGAGGTATGTTCCTTCTATTCCTGCTTTCTGGAGAGTTTTTATCATAAATGGATGTTGAATTTTATCAAAGGCCTTCTCTGCATCTATTGAGATAATCATATGGCATTTATTTTTCAATTTGTTAATGTGGTGAATTACATTGATTGATTTG
>SJYX01001388.1:193922-324851 GCA_006410675.1 Oreotragus oreotragus
TCAGTCAGTCAGTTCAGTCACTCAGTTGTGTCCAACTCTTTGTGACCCCATGAACCGCAGTACACCAGGCCTCCCTGTCCATCACTAACTCCCGGAGTTTACCCAAACTCATGTCCATTGAGTTGGTGATGCCTTCTAACCATCTCATCCTCTATTGTCCCCTTCTCCTCCTACCTTCAGTGTTTCCCAACATCAGGGTCTTTTCAAATGAGCCAGCTCTTTGCATCAGGTGGCCAAAATATTGGAGTTTCATCTTCAACATCAGTCCTTCCAATGAACACCCAGGACTGATTTCCTTTAGGATGGACTCCAACACCACAGTTCAAAAGTGTCAATTCTTCTACACTCAGCTTTCTTTAGAGTCCAACTCTCACATGACTCCTGGAAAAACCATAGCCTTGACTAGATGGACCTTTGTTGAAAAAGTAATGTCTCTGCTTTTGAATATACTATCCAGGTTGGTCATAACTATCCTTCCAAGGAGTAGCATCTTTTAATTTCGTGGCTGCAATCACCATCTTCAGTGATTTTGGAACCCAGAAAAATGAAGTCTGACACTGTTTCCACTGTTTCCCCATCTATTTCCCATGAAGTGATGGGACAAGATGCCATGCTCTTAGTTTTCTGAATGCTGGGTTTTAAGTCAAATTTTTCACTCTCCTCTTTCACTTTCATCAAGAGGCTCTTTAGTTCTTCACTTTCTGCCATAAGTGTGGTGTCATCTGCATATCTGAGGTTACTGATATTTCTCCTGGCAATCTTGTTTCCAGCTTGTGCTTCATCCAACCCAGTGTTTCTCATGATGTACTCTGCATATAAGTTAAATAAGCAGGTTGACAATATACAGCTTTGATGTACTCATTTTCCTATTTGGACTCAGTCTGTTATTCCATGTCCAGTTCTGACTGTTGTTTCCTGACACGTATACAGGTTTCTCAAGAGGCACATCAGGTGGTCTAGTATTCCCGTCTCTTTCAGAATTTACCTCAATCTTCATTATTCCAAGGTCTGTATTTGTGATTTCATCTACTTGCTGACTCCCAAATCTTTCATTTCAGTGCTTTCATGGTCATTTGCAAACATGCTCAGAACAGCAAAAATTTGACTCACCCAACACCTGCATTCCCAGAGGAGATGATACAAGTTGCAGCTCTGCCTTCAACCAGAGGCAGATGGACCAAAGGATGGAGATATAGGGGTGGAAGAATAAGGGCAAGAAGCTCCCATTCTGGAATAATGACTGAATCCTCACTTTGGCACAGGTTAGTGGGGTAGCTTCAGGCAAGTCACTTAACAATTCTGAACCTCATTTTCTCTTTGCAAATAAAGAAAATAAAATCTACCACGGTGAGTTGTTTTAAGGATTTAAGACTATAATCTGTTTTACTTATGTATGTCTATATGTACATATTTCTCCTGAAGCAATGGTTCAGTACTTGCAAATTCAGTTTCTGACAACTTTATAGAACATAACTGCTGTGCATAATGAGAACTGACTGTGTATTGTCTCTCACTGCAAAACTTTATTAAGGGAGAAAAAATTACATATGTACTATTTTGTGATCAAATACTTAGATAGTAAAGGTATATTATTTTAAGCAAGTATCTTTCAATTTAATATGAAAGTTTGAATACATGAGTTTTTAATTGCTCTGCTAAACTACTATGCTAATATTTAAGAAATAAAAATTGGGTATACAGAAGGAAAAATGAGGGAGAGAAGAGAAAACATATATGAACAAAATGTTCGGAGACTGAATATATTTAACAAAAAGCAATGATTTAGAGAAGAGAAAACTAAAATGATCAGAACAATAAAAGCAAGCTAACTCCTCCTTTTTCCTTTCAGTAATAGTCCCTTCTCTTTCAGCTGGACACACGACTGCCTGATCTGATTCATTTCCTAGCATCTCTTGCATCAGTATATGTCCTCTGAGATATAGTGAATGAAAGTAACTTGTATGACTCCGAGATCATGTCTTTCGAGAAGAAAAATAATTTGTTCTCCAATTATATTTTCCCCATCCCTCTGTCTACAACTTGGATTCAGTACTGGTTATTCAACCATTATGTGCAGAGGAATGTAGTAAAACAGACAATGACAGCAATGATAGAAGAAACCTAAGTCCTTGAGCAACCTCTAGAAGAGAGTTACAAATCATTTTGGACAATCTCGCAGTCCCCTGATCACCTATGAAAGACAGGCAAAGGGTGGACAAAAAACAATAGGATCTCCAGGTTCCTTTGTCTATCCAAGCAAAAGACAAGAAGTTTATTCTTTGAAGAATATGAGTCAGAAATATTCTGAATAAGAGAAACCCAAGCTTAACTGAGGACAGGGATAATGCATCACACCAAAACAGCAGATATTTCCAAAGATACTTATTTTCACACCAAAACAACTAAAATTTTCAAGCTTAAAACTCTACAAACTGAGTTCCTAGTTCTACAGCAGGCTTTCCATATAGAGATTTGAAAAACTTCTCTCTGAGGAAAATAAGCCAAAGATAAACTCTATTAATGCAAACTAGTACAGTCACTATGAAGAACAATGTGGCGATTCCTTAAAAAACTGGAAATTGAACTGCCTTATGGCCCAGCAATCCCACTGCTGGGCATACACACCAAGGAAACCAGAATTGAAAGAGACACGTGTACCCCAATGTTCATCACAACATTGTTTATAATAGCCAGGACATGGAAGCAACCTAGATGTCCATCAGCAGACAAATGGATAAGAAAGCTGTGGTACCTATACACAATGGAGTATTACTCAGCCATTAAAAAGAATATATTTGAATCAGTTCTAATGAGGTGGATGAAACTGGAGCCGATTATACAGAGTGAAGTAAGCCAGAAAGAAAAACACCAATACAGTATACTAACACATATATATGGAATTTAGAAAGATGGTAAAGCCTGGAGGACTCCTTCCCATGGTTGATCAGTTGGTGCCAACTTTTGACAAGAGGCTTCAGTTACTACCCATGTGGGCTCTTTCTCAGGGCTATTTGAACGTTCTCATCACTCTGGTGGCTGGTGTCCCCAGAGCTAGTGGTCTAAGAAAAGCCAACACAGACACTGCAGTGGCTTTTGTAGCCTAACCTCAAAAGTCATACAGTCACTTCCTTAGTGTTCTAGAGTGTGTGGACTAAGTTGCTTTAGTCTTGTCCAGTTTTTTGCAATCCTATGGACTGTACCCTGCCAGGCTCTTCTGTCCATGGGATTCTCCAGGCAAGAATACTGGAATGAGCTGCAATGCCCTCCTCCAGGGGATTCTCCAGACCCAGGAATTGAGCCTGAGTGGCTTATGTCTCCTGCATTGGCAGGAAAGTTCTTTACCACTAGTGCCACCTGGGAATCCCTCTACTGGATATTGTTGTTTTTCAGTCACTCAGTCATGTCTGACTCTTTGTGACCCCATGAACACAGGCCTTCACTGTCCTTCTCTATCTCTTGGAATTTGCTCAAACCTATGTCCACTGAGTCACGATGCCATCCTGGTTGGTCATACTGGTTAATAAGTATCAATTGTAGGAGGAACATATGCAAAATGTGGATATCATGATATAAACATTATCAGAGCTTGTTGTAGAGAATGCCTACATTATAATCTCTAAGAGAAAAAATAATAAATATTAAATTGGAGAAAAACAGGTAGTATAATCTAAAACACTTTCAAAATCTAAAAGCTAATTCTTAAAATATTAAATGTTGGTGTCAAATATTAAGAATTCAATAAAAATTAAAATATAAACTCCAGAAACCAGAATTTTTAAAATTTCAAGATTTCAGAACTAAAAGAATTGGAAAATTTTGTGGAAAAGAGAATATAGTGATAAATTGTCTAAAAAGCTGCCTGCCAAGAATTCCCCCATCTCTGTAATGCATGCAACCCCTCTGGTCATGTGATGGACTCTATTTCTACTTCCTTTAAACCTGAGCTAACTCTGGGATTTGCTGTGATCAATAAAATTTAGCAACAGGAAAATCAGGATAGGAAGGGGGGGAGGTAATTTTCCAACTGGTCACTAGTTCTCAAAAAATAACACTCAATGCTTCTTTATACAAGACATTTGAAGACGGTATAAAACTACAGGTATATGAAAATACCACACAGTATGGAATATTAAAAGAAGGAAGAGAAGGTACTTATCTGCTAACTCCTCCCCATTTCCTGCCTCTAAAGGCTTTAAGTTCATTTTAGGAAGTATCTGCTTTCCTATAGCCCTAGGTTTTGCTGATGCTTCTAAACAGTTACTGGAAAAGTCAGATTCATCACTACCACCACCACTCGTCAGCAGAGTTGCTTTGTATGAGACTGGAAACAACTAGATGTGAGAACATCTATGGCTTCACTAAGGCAAGACTTGATTGCGGAAGGTAGTCTTCTTTCTAGACAGTAGGTGCTGCTGCTAAGTCGCTTCAGTCATGTCCAACTCTGTGTGACCCCAGAGACGGGAGCCCACCAGGCTCCCCCATCCCTGGGACTCTCCAGGCAAGAATACTGGAGTGGGTTGCCATTTCCTTCTCCAATGCCTGAAAGTGAAAAGTGAAAGTGAAGTCACTCAGTCGTGTCCAACTCTTAGCGACCCCATGGACTGCAGCCTACCAGGCTCCTCCAGCTGTGGGATTTTCCAGGCAAGAGTACTGGAGTGGGGAGCCATTGCCTTCTCCAAGACAGTAGGTGCAGTGGGGGCCAAATTTTCACTTCAGGAACATCCGAGACAGGTGGTGCTGTTAGGAGATTAAGGAATGACAAGGGTAACTAATGATGTCCACATGTAAGCATCTCAATTCAGAAAACCACTGGGACTGAATAAACCTGTTAAGGGGAGCCCACAGGTTAGATTTCATTCAGTCTATCCTTCACACAACTTAGATCTGCTCACCTTCTGCAACAATTGTATGAATATCAGATTGACACCTTTCTTCATAGCGGTAAAATCCAATCATTATGTAGCCAATTGCAAACTCCTAAAAATATTGCTGATGGCTAGAAAACCATGCTACAGTCCCTAATGCTGCAAGTTTCTCCTGAACTATAATTGATATTTCTCTTCCAACCAGTTCTAGATTCACCACACACACACACCCTCCACTTTAACCAAGATTTCACCTTGCTTAGTAAAGTAATGAAGTGGTCAAAATCTTCATATCTGAAGGTTCTAAGTGTGCCTGTCTTGCTCATGTTAGCGGATTTTTCTGCATAAACATACCAAGTAATGTCATATTACAACTCATTCATCCCATATATATTCCTTTTAGCACTTATTGTGTGGAGGCATCCCCCAGCTTCTCTTAGTCATCATATTTAATTAAACAATCCAGTAATTCTTTCTTTGACTGCTAATCCCCTTGAATGAGGAGCCCAATATGGTCTAATGATATTTTCGACTTCTATTTAGACTTTTATTTCTATTTCAGTGAAACTCATAATTTCCTCTGGTAGAAATTATACCCATAGTAAACAGAACATCTATTTCAGTGGCTATTGGTTGGGAAGAAATATAAAAGTTCTACAATTTGGTCACTGGGAGTTATAATGAAGGGATCAATCCTATTTCTTCTTTTTTATCTACAGTCGTGTCCGACTCTTAACAACCCCATGGACTGTAGCCTCCCAAGCTCCTCCAGCCATGGGATTTTCCAGGCAAGAATATTGGAGTAGGGTGCCATTGCCTTCTCCTGTGAATGAGCTATCAGCCCCCAAAGACTTCTGCAGGTCCAGCTATAGCCTCAGGCCCAATATTTGGTCTAGTCTGTCTGAAAACCTCCAGTGAGACATTGCAGATTAACTTCAACCAACCAACAAAAGAGTGAGAGATAATAACTTGTTTAAACCATTTAATGTAAGAATGAGTAGTTGTACAGCAATAGATGACCAAAGAGTGTCTCAAACACTTCAAGGTGTTGACGCCAAGCTGACACTGTGGCAGAGACTTCAATAACCAATCCCATCATTCTATGGGGACAATCATTTTGAATAATAAAAAATGTTGTAAACTCAGAAAATCCCAACATCATACACCCATAATTATATGTCATTTCCATTATATGGTTCCCTTAGTTAGAAGCAATGCTTTGTGGGGCACAATATTATTATATGAGGCATTCTAAACTCACAATTATCAAATGGTAGAGCTGGTAGGAATGGGGAAGGCAGATCCATATCTGAAATGTGTATAATTTTAACTGAAAGTAATCTCTGTTCCCTCCAAAGTGCCTGTTACAATCTATGTGCCACTAAATGATTCTCCTGCATAATGGTGCCATATTAAAGAGCTAGAACTGTGATTGGACATTCTTCAGTAGGTAATTCAGCCTTTGTAATAGGCCATCCACAATTTTTGACAAATGCATAGCTTCCAGCCATGCCACCATAGCTATTCTGTTCATAAACCCATTTTACAGGTAATGAGATGACCAAGAAAATAGACTTGCTCACATGCACAGTATAGATCATCTCTCACCTAATTTTTGAAAGTATACTCTTTGGTAAAAGAGCATTACCAGTTGCATTCATGTGAGACAAAAAGATCCTCATACTCTGTGTCTTTTAAGTCAATCCATGTAACTTTTCTCCAGACATCCTTATCTCCAGGCTTCCATCCTTATTTCTTCCCAGTCATTATTCATTCCTCATATTCATGTATTAGATGATATTTCCTTCTATAAAAGGAGATGGATGACTGAGTATTTTGTTCACATATTTGGCCCCTCAAATGATTTAATTTGACTAATATCTTTCAGGACCATGTATGAATGTGGGTATAACATGGTAGTAGCCCCTTTCCTGAAAATGTCAACACATTTTGGTGGTCCATCTGTGAGCCAGGCTTAAGTCTTTACTTTCCTAATCAATTGGTTAAAATTTACTCTCCATAAGGACAAGTTGTGAGCTGAAGAATAAACATCAGATAAACAGAAATAAGTGACAAGGGAGTCTGGGCCATCTGTTCATTTAATTTACTTGCACTTTCTGAATCTGCATCAGCCTACTCTTAAATGTGTCATTTCCATTAAATATTCAGTCGCTATAGCACCTGCTTAACCTTAGGACTAGCTGAATTCAAAATAACTTAGTTCATGGTGTAAAGTTCTGGTTTCATAATTTCATGGTGTGTCTTGGTCAGGTGCTCAGACAAAAGCAGTTGCTTAAATGAAAACAGTTGCTAGCACATGCATGCAAAGCTATGCTTTTCAAATGGAGGGCAATTCTCTGCTGAGGTGGACTTGGCTTTACTCCAGGAACCATTGTGATTGTCCCATATCCAGAGACTTCACACAGCATCTTTTTCAAACACTGTTTCCTCTAGTATAAACTAATCAATGGATGAAATGACTACAACAGCAGGGCAACCTGCACTGAAGACTAGATCTTCTTTGAACCTCATTCGATACTGACAGTATTCAAAAATCTCCTGATCAATGAATAGGAGTTATATCCTCAAGTGATGTGCATGTTGCATCCATAATGCAAAAAGACTTATCAAGCACAACGGCTCTTCCTTAGTGGTTTATAGTTCCATAAGCAACAACTTACCTTTAATTTAATGCAAGATATCTTGTATATCTTAGATCTTTAAATCCCTAAAAGTTTCACTAGTCTAGTAGACCTTTGATTTATATGGATTTATTACCACTCTCTGACACTGTTTCACTATCATGACTCTCACTTTGATGTGAGACACCCGTTGAGACTAACAACAGCATCAAAACTCTTTTGCAGTTCTACCAATTCTATAATCATATCTTTGGTCTGATTTTCAACAGAATCTGCCTGGTGACCACAAAAGATAAAAGTCTTTTTAAAATCTATTCTAAGTATATTTTGCTTTTACAGCCTACATTCAGTTCACAATGAGCTTTTTATAAGCTATCCAAAGCCGTAAAAAAAGTCATACCACATTATTAAATGTTTCATTATCATTGCCCTTGTATTGATGAACTGAATTTGCCTTACCCTGACACCTCAAGTGAAACATGACTATGATGTCATTGACTGTATTACTCCACTGATCATAAGTCCTAATTCATTCAGAATCATAAGGATCAGAGCAAAAATAAATGAAATAGGGAACTAAAAATTAGAAAAGATCAATGAAACTAAATGCTGGTCCTTTGGAAAGAAAAACAAAATTGATAAACCTTTTTTAGCCAGACTCATCAAGAAAAAAAGGGAGAGGGACCAAATCAATAAAATTAGAAATGAAAAAGGAGAAATTATAATCAACACCACAGAAATACAAAGGACTATAAGAGACTACTACAAGCAACTATACTCCTATAAAATGGACAAACAGGAGAAATGGACAAATTCTTAGAAAATACAATCTTACAAAGCTGAACTAGGGAAAAATAGAATATATGAATAGCCCAGTTAAAACTACTGATATTGAATCTGTGATTAAAAAGCCTCCCAACAAACAAAAGTCCAGGACCAGATGATTTTACAGGTGAATTCTTCCAAACATTTAGAGGAGTTAATACATATCTTTCTGAAACCATTCTAAAAAAATTGCAGAGGCAGTAACACTTCCAAACTCATCCTATGAGGTCACCATCATCCTGATGCCAAACAGGATGATGCCAAACATCATCATAAGCCAAACAAAGAAACTGCAAAAAAGAGAAACTACTGGCTGATATCACTAATGAACATAGACACAACAATCCTTAACAAAATACTAGCAAATTGAAACCAACAATACATTGAAAGTGTCAAACCCACTTAAAATCTGCCCTGCAAATTGACTTTCCAAGGCCAGTATTGGTCAATTTTTTATCCCAAATTTCCTTGAAATTATCACTTTAGCTAAGGCTTGTATTCTAATGCTTTGTTAGTGGATGATATTCTAGGTAGTAAGAGGTAGGTAGAAATGAACATGCAATAAAAATGGGAAGAAACCAAATATAAGTTTTCTATTAAAGTAGTCCCACCTTCACAATATGTGGGCTTGGACTTTAGAGTTACTGCAACTTCCACTGAGGGACAAATAATGGAGACTGCCTAGTCCTTAACCCAAGAGAAATATGAGAGCCAGCAGTGTTTAGAGATTTAGTGATCAGGCAGAGGAGGTTGGTCAAACAACAGAGAAGGAAAGTAAGAATTAGCGAATCTAATTAGGTGCATTATTTGGGCCCAATAGCAAAAATTATAATGTCTAAATATAGATTATGTGCATTACTCTTGGAATTATATTTTTGCTTTTATTATTAAATTACTCAACTCATATGCAAATTGATCATTGCAATCAGAATCATTTTCTACATGTATTCTGTATCCTAGAAACATACATACATTTTTTTAAAACTTTATAACTGTGATATAAGTATCATTATCTTCAGTTTATTAATACTATAACTGAAGCTAAAAGAGATGAAATAACATTCCATTATCAGGTAATTGGTGTTTGTGATTCTAGCCTAGGCCTGTCTGAGTTTAGTCCCATGCTTATTCTACTCTACCACGACAACTTAATAAAAACAAATCACTGCTTGTTCATTACTTTGTAGTATATAAAATTCATGAAAATAATTTTATCTTCTTTAAAACTTATAGAATGTATGGCTTAAGTTATTACTCTTGTTTTATTTACTTGAAAGCTGACGCTCAGAATGGGCTAAACAGTGTACCCAACTTTACATTCCAGGAAATCATGAGGTAAAGAACATACTAGCACTAATCTGAAAATTCAGTAATCTGCCATAAGAATTCCAGGAATACAGAAACATTTTACAATTTGGCTCAGCTGTATGTATCACATTTGCCACTTTTCATTCCTCACTTTTGCCTGTTAATTTTGTTATTTTTTCCTATGACAAAGGAAGATGAAACTTTGTGAAGAGCTGCCATAATATAGGCTTTACTCATAAAGCATTCCTACCAATGGAGAAGCACAGAAAAATACAGTAACCCCTATTGCCTAAAAGGAGGAAATCTCTGAAAGTCCTTTTTAAAATTACTAAATCACTTTTTTCTTTGTGCATTAAGAAAGTCCAAGATGTAACTGGATGGTCTTTGATAACAGTACAGATGTCTGAGGGTGTGTTGTGAGGTGCTTAAGTATGAAGATATGCTACAGAGGCAGAGAGAACTAGAATCTAAACTGGTACTAAAGCTATTCAGTAACTATGAGACCCAGGTGAAATTGCCAAGTTCTTCCTATCTCAATTGTCTAGTAAGTAACATGACATTTCTTCTAGGCATGTAAAATGGATATGTTTAACTTGTGTCAGTGAAAAGTAACATTTGCAATGTGTTTTGCAGTTGCCTAGTTCAGATTCCTCAACATGTGGCATTTCTATGGTTTAATTGTAATAGTTTCACTGTCTGTTTTATTGTTTATGTATTTCAGAAAATGAAGGGTACTTATTCATTTCACTATCATCCCTCATGTAGTCCACACAGTTGGGCACTAATAAGGTTAACTCTCAGCTGCTAACTAATTAATGTGAAATTGCTAAATACCCACATGAATTAAATCCTTATTTTCATCATGAATAACTTACTAAAAATGAAGGGCTGTTTAAGATTGTGTAAAACACTGATTAATTATCTATCAAAAATAAGAGTCCAGGGATACTTAAACTCTTTGCACGTTAATAGCAGAGAGTGTTCAACTCAAATCACTAAACTAAGTCATTTAACAATTGAGGATGCAAAAAATGAGCTCACAGCTATGAGAAGGGGATAATATGACACAAGAGAATGACCCTATTCCCCATTTTTGTGGCAGCATGTGAAGTGTGTTGCTGTGAAGTGAACAAACAAAATCACATATGGGGAGAGGCAACAGCTGTCTCCATAAAGTCTTTGGCTTCCTGCTGCCCTCCATCCTAGAGGCAGACGCGGTGTGGCTGATGGCTGCCCACCATGCTATACTTTATTGCTTCATTGACTGTGTTGCAAATGCTGACAACAGTTTACCAGCAGCAAAGAAATTATTTGATTTACCTCAAGTTCTTTTGCTACCACTCCAGAGTCTTGTGTGTCCTTGGTTAAATGGTGCCCTTGCAAAACTGCAAGGCAAAATAATAGTTTCCCCCTTAACACAATAGATATAGTGCTGTGATGTGAAATTACTGAAAAAAAAAAATGTGATTTGGGGAAATTACAGTTCCTTGTTTAGTATGTATTGTGCATGCCCTACAGCCTTCCCTAACCAGTAGCTCCCAATTTCATTTAAATTGTAATGATTTCCTTTAAGGACAATTAAGTTGCCTAAGAGCAGTACATGCATACTAATGCAGCAAAGGCAAGGCTCAGTGTAGAAGAGAGTAATAACTGTTTATTAATATGATAATTAAGTGTTAATGCTTAGCAACCTAATGATATCTGTTAAATAACTTACATTTTGGAGCCGAATCCTGGCAAATGGAATTCTATTAAAAATAACAAAATGCAGTGAATATAAAAATAAATGATGCTAATCTGCCATTAAATCACATATATTTTCTGATTTGCATCTCATATGAGAGAAGTCTCCTATTCTCTCTTTCCTACCAAATATGCGAAACCAGTATAATTAGCCATGCTTATTTCAGAGTTTTTAATGCTTGTGGAGATTTATAAATACTCAATGGGAAGGCAAAATAATAAAAAGTAGAGATGAAGGTGAATATCATTTTAGAATATCCATTTTGAAAGTGAAAGTGAAGTCACTCAGTTGTGTCCAACTCTTTGTGACCCTGTGGACTGTAGCCTACCAAGCTCCTCTGACCATGGGATTCTCCAGGCAATAATACTGGAGTGGGTTGCCATTTCCTTCTCCAGGGGATCTTCCTGACCCAGGGATTGAACCCGGGTTTCCCGCATTGGAGGCAGACACTTTAACCTCTGAGCCACCAAGGAAGCTCCCCCCCAAAAATGGAATGCTTCATGAATTTGCATGTCATCCTTGCGCAGGGACCATGCTAATCTTCTCTATATCGTTCCAATTTTAGTATATGTAAATGCATTTTTTAAATTTTCAAGAAAATTCCCAACTTGGAAAATATATCAAAACTGTGGCTTTCAAAACTTTAATACTTTCTATGAGTCCTCATTCTCTGGCCTCATATTTTCACAGTCTATACTATATAGAGAGTAAATATTTCCAACTTTCCCAGTATCATCTGAATTTTTCAATTTTTAAAACTCATTTTAAAATTTTAACATTCATATTCTTAATCTTTAATTATTACTACATCTATTGTGACATATACATTTAAGAGTGTGACTAGACATTCTTAATTAGGGTTCTGGACAATGTTAAATATTAAGAGACAAAAAGAAATTGTTATTGTTCTTTCAAAATGAATAAAAGGGAAAATTTTGTTCTGTAAGTGTGAGGTCATACTTCTACAAAGGCAATAAACAAAATGTTCATGTGTTGCTTCCTTTTGGAAGTGGCCAAGTTGCTTCCTGATGCAGAGACAACTCAGTGGAAACGATTTTGATGCTGAGAAAGAATGAGGGCAGGAGCAGAAGGAAGCAACAGAGGATGAAATGGTTGGATGGCATCATTGACAAAATGGACATGAGTTTGAGCAAACTCTGGAAGATAGTGAAGGACAGGGAAGCTTGGCCTGCTGCAGTCCCTGGGGTGGCAAAGAGTCAGACACAACTGAGTGGCTGAAGAACAATAAAACTGCTTCCTATGTTGAAATGAAGCACCACAATATCTTATTCAATGAGTAATTTTTGGTTTCTGATCTGCACTCTGAACTCAACAATCAAAGGAGGAAAATATCTCATCTAAGGGTACATTTCTGAAATCCTGTTTTTTTCTTTTTCTTACTTTCTCTTAGACATCCCACTTTTCACTGTTTTGCTATCTGTATGGTTAAATATGCACAAACTTACTGACTAGAGTTCTCTGAAAGAAGACAAAATGTCTCATGAAATTCATTTTAGAGAGAGACATGTATGAATGTTGATAGTAGTAAAGGAAAAGTCACCTACTTAGTGGAGCAAATAAAAATGAGGACTAGAAATCTTCATTGGATTTAATTGCAAAAAAAAAAAAAAAAAAAAAAACTCCTTAATGGCAATATAAAAGGGTAATATTTGAGTATCTGGAGCTATGTCACACCGCAATGGGCTGAAGTGTCAATTGGAGTAAGTTAAATCACAAGGAAATTAAAATTTTAAAAACTAATAAGTAATTTCCACAAAACATGGCTATAAAGGGAGAAAGAGATGTAGGGTATTAGCTAGTGAGAGACGTTATAATTGAGGACTATTTTTTAAATAGAGTGTATATTTGTTTAAATGTGTTTAGATGTGACAGAAGTATTCAGGATAAATTAGCTGAAGATTAGCAGGAAAGGAGAAATGAATGATGAAGGTCCCTGAAGATTCAAGTAGGAGAAGATGAAAATCAAAGCATAAATGGAGATACTGGCCTAGAATGCTACAGAAGCACCTGTCTCTAAACCTGATAGAAAGGGAGTGAGATGGTTGTGTTTGCATTGTGAAGGCAAGAATCTTACTGAACCATCTCAAACTTTCTAAAATAATATAGGCAGCATTAATATCTAACCTTTTCTTTACTACAGTAATTTTATATTTGGTGTATTTCTCTCTAAAACACCAAGCATTATAGTTTTCAAAGTACAGATTTTCACAGCACACGTATGATCATTCTCCTTTACTCTGCAGACCTCTCAATCTCAAAGGTTGCAGCTGGTCTAGTTAACCTTTGGCATTTCCAACTTCTGGCTCAAGATATTGTCTCCTGTCTTTTTCTGGACCTCTAGAGTAGTGAAAAATTCTTTCCTATTTGGCCCCAGGTTTATCCCTTTGGCTTCTGCTCAAAATTGCACTGATATACTGTCTACCTCCTTGCAAACTTGGCCAATATCCATTATACTAACTGGAGAAGGTTTTGTTTCTTGGCTAACTCCTCTATTCAAAGAGAATCATAGTCTTCCTCCCTCCATCAGAGTGTGAAGGTATACACCATTTTTCTGCTTTCTCCACCTGACTTTGACTATTAGTGTCTCACCTTTGATAAAGTATAATAAAAAAAAATACAGATAGAAAAACAAGATTGCTTTTATATATGCTACTTATGTTCAGGAATTTGGATTTTCATTAATATTCCAAAAACCTGAATGTCTTTTGCTATCTAATATATGTCTCCTGAGCAAAATGTAGGAGAATAAGATTCAGAGCTCTAGAAATAGGGGTAGCTTGACTAATTTGGAGTTTAAATGGCTTCTTATTTAATTTTGTGATTAAGTCGAATAGAATGTGTATAGAAGGGCTAACCATGTAAAAGTAGTGAAAATAACACGCTTCAATAAAAATGCTTCCAAGGAAACTTATGGAGGGGGCCAAACTCTAATCAAGGCAAGTTAGTACAGGAAGAAGTCTAAACGGAGATAAAACCCTTCATAAAAGTTATCCCTGTCAACCTAAAGAGCAAACATATGTTAATTGGTTGGGGTTAGTTAAATTGATATCTAACAGGTGAGTTTACTAAGAGATTCTAAGTGTGCATACAAAATGTACCTCTGAATGCCAGATGTTTATACTTACTATATATTTGCTTAATCAGATCCTTAAAACAATGTGCATCTGAGTACTTATAAGAAATCATGCACACTGCCTAGACCAATGAAATAAATTATATGGAACTGAAACTACAAAGGAAATTATACAACACAAAGCCAGATGGCTTCATGCTAGTGGAAGGGTTATGAATGCTCTATTTTTACAAGAAAATGAAAACGATAAACTATTGATTTTAAGATGTTGAAATGAGCCTGAATGTTTTACATTTATTCCCTTTATGTATAATAGATATTATCAAACAAATATAATAAATTCTAAAAGAGAGCTGCTATCAACAGAAAAAAACTTGGATCATTTTTTAAAAGAGAGGAACAAAATGGTTGAATTAAGGAAAAAGGCAATTATTTCAAAAATCATTTGATTAAACATAGGAAAAGAGGATAAAAAGAAACAAGTGGATTTGTTTTCCCCCAGAAAAAATAATCACCAGTTTTCACTATGAAGGAGTCAATGTTTCCTGCAAGCAGATATTTATGTGTGTGCAGTTGTGTGTGTTTTCGTGTTGGGGAGTGACTGAAGAGGTCTGAAAACTTCACCAGAATAAAAACTGATTGTGACTCACATTCTTAAGAGTCACTTGATAGATCAAGTAGAGAGTCTAAGATGGAGAATTCTGTACAAAAAGGTAGGAAAGATCTCCAATTCAGCATTGAATTGTGACTACCCTAAAAAGTACAAAAGAAAAATCTCCAGGAAAGAAGTGAAATCTCCATTCTAACTAGTCTCCATTTTACCTCCTTTGCTATGTCCTACTCATAACTGCATTTAAACTGAAAGGCATTCTTAGTGAAATACACATTCTCTGTATTTTCTCCACTGGCAGAAAATAAAAGAATGTAGATATTTTTTGAGTAATGACAAAGATTTGACCTAAGACAAGGCATTTCATTAGCACCCTCCCTTTAGAGCAGCCAGATACTGCTCTGATCTCCAGGACAAGTGCAGAAGTGAGTTTGGTCCACCAGCTTCAACCATAAGGGAATGTTTCTGCCTCACCCTAAGATTCATTTGGAGGGGAATCTTCCAAGCAGGGGAAGAGAACACAAGTGATGATCAGTCAAATTTGCTATGTGGCGCCTGTCCTCAATACCAAAAGGAGAAGAAGAAAAGAAGACTTACTATAGTGTCACAGTCCAAACCTATAAACGTCACATTCTTTGAAAACCTAGGAATTAACATCAGAAAGCTAAATAAAACAAAACCACTAAGAAATTTAACAGAGCGTTGTGACCTAAAACAAATAGATTGTCGGTCATTTCTCCAGCAAAGATGGGTTTATCAAAACTCAGCGGAGGTTTGTAGTTCAGGGTCTGCAACCATGAGAAGTCATGTGCAAGTCCCCAAGTGGTGCAGGAAGAATGCTTTAAACAAGGGGAAAAAGAAGTAGGGGAGGTTACAGTAAACAGAGTCCATGTTTCTAATTGGCAGAGTCCTTACCAAGAAAAAAGAGGAATCTTTCTACTGCTCTTTTGACTTGGCTATCTATCATCACAAGTCCTGAGAGTTTCCCCATCTGCTTATGTTACTTAATTTAATTGAAATTTTTATTTTACTTTTTAATTTCTCCCTTTTTATCAACATCTTTCTCTGAAAGAATCACTTGAAAGTGTCCCGTTTTCCCTTTCAGCATCTTTTTTGTTCTTCAGTGCCAGGAAGGATATTTCCTGGGAGTTGTATCTAACATCAGCAGGAAAGGGCACAGATTGGAAACTTATTGAAAATACATTTGAGTAACAAGGAGTAGGAGAAAGAATTCCCAGATGCCTTTTATCTGAAATTCATATATTATCATGATCATAGGCATTGGAGATCATTTGAACTGTTACATAATCATCAAAGGTTTGGCTACAAACTTCTAATGGGCCTGTGCCAAATAACTTTGAAAAGCTATCTTATCAGATGTTATCTTGCTTCAGTTTCAGGAAGCAGATAACAGGTTACCAGAGTATGTGCAGGTCCAGCAAGAGTTTGGTGCTTTATTTAGATGTATCACATGAATTCAAGAGCCTATTCTTGAGTAGGCTCAATATAAGGGTTGGTTAGCAGTACCTAATAGGAATCTTTTCAGAGAGGCTGAAAGTTCCTCTGGAAATGCCTTTCCAATGCACAAAATCTCCAGATGATAGAGTGTGATGTTTAGTGTCTCTGTCCTCTAAAGGTACACTGTGAAAAGACTGCTCTACCAAAACATGGTTATTTTTTAATAAAAGCAATTAGGCCTGTGTAATATTGAAGTGTCTCTCTTTTAGTCAATTGTGGATCAAAAAAAGCAGGAGCCAAGCACATAGGGTGAGAAATTATGAATTTAAAAAAAGGAGTAGATCTGTGATTTAGAAGAACAAAAGACAATGCTTTTAGCCAAGCTGTTTGGAGAGCCTCTACAAATTTCATCAACTGAGTCTTAACAATACCATTAGTACATTCAACTAAGCCAGAGAATAGAGGATGGTAAGCAAAGTGTTATAAAATCAGCCATATGGCACAGACTTGTTGAAGCATCAGGCCAGTATACTGGGTTCCTCGATCACTATGGTGCTTGAGAGAAGTTTCCCATGTATGAATAATCTATTCCTAAAGGACTTTAACCACAGATGAGCAGTAGCCTGTCTACAATGAAAAGATTCAGTCCAATGTGAAAATATACAGAGCGTGCCTAAGACATATTTATATCCATTAGACAGAGAAAGTTTTGTGAAATCCATTTGCTAGAACTCAAATGATCCATTAGTCAGTTTTAAATGTCCAGGAGTGATATAAACAAGCTTTTCTGAGTTATACTTTAGACAAATGGGATGAGTGACATAGGAACTACAACTCATTAATGTTTCCTTACCACTATTGATTCATGAATGCTTTCATTTTGTCAGTAGCCCAATGGTATGATGCTTGTATAGTGGTTAAGAGTGGATATTTTAGTCTTCAGTAGGATTGGGCTATTATTTGGTCCAAACCTGACCTTTCCCTGTATATCAAAACAACAGTTGTTAAATTTCCAAACTTTTTTTTTCTTTTCTGAGGCCAATTATTGGGCTTCTTTAGCCAATTTTTCTAAGATACTATTTGGGGAAATAGCCTTTTGAACTGTGACAGAGATCTGGGGGAGGGGGTGACTAGTTCTTTTAAGGGCATTATTCTTTGTGGAAGTGTTAGCAAACTGATATCCCTTAGTTTCCAGTGAGTCAAATTTAAAATACTGAAGAATCCTAACAATGGTTAAAAGAGCAAGTAAAAGTATTACATCTAATTATTTCTGAACATAGGGGCCTTTTTAATATTATTTCCACTGGAAGTAAGGAAGACATGTTGTTTCCACAACATTCCCAAATCATGAACTACTCTGTAAACATATCTACTATCAGCATAAATATTGGCAATTCTGTCCTTGGCTGAAGCACAAGTCTGTGTAAGAAGGTATAATTCAGCCTTTGAGGCTGAATTAGCCATTGGTAAATATGCCACATCCACAACATCAAAAAGAGTTGTAATAACACCCCAACATAAGGTTTGCCATTGTAACCTTTTAAATAAGATCAATCAGTTGAACCATGAGAAGTCACATTAAGTAAGTAAGTAAGTAAGTAAAGTCACTCAGTCGTGTCCGACTCTTTGTGACCCCGTGGACTGCAGCCCACCAAGCTCCTCAGTCCATGGGATTCTCCAAGCAAGAACACTGGAGTGGGTTGCCATTTCCTTCTCCAAGAAGTCACATTACATAGAGGTAATTATCTATGTGACTTCCCTGGTGGCTCAGATGGTAAAGCGTCTGTCTACAATGCAGGAGACCTGGGTTCGATCCCTGGGTTGGGAAGTTTCCTGGAGAAGAAAAAGGCAACCCACTCCAGTACTCTTGCCTAGAAAATCCCACAGACGGAGGAGCCTGGTGTCCATGGGGTCGCAAAGAGTCGGACACGACTGAGCGACTTCACTCACTCGCTCAATATCTATGCACCTCTGTACTCTCTGTCATGATCGCTAGGAGTCAGAATATTGCTTGTCAGTGTCAAGTAGTCTTGAACAACCTAATTGATGATGGAGGGGACAAGAGTAGCAGGGTTAATGTTGTTACAATGTAAAACAGCTATGTGAGGAGCACTTAACAAAAGGACTTCATAAGAGGTGAGGTAGCTGACTGTGAATTGTTGACTGTGATGAGAATTTAGGAGAATTTCTATTCCATGATGGAGAAGGAAATGGCAACACACTCCGGTATTCTTGTCAAGAGAATCTTGTGGACAGAGGAGCCTGGTGGGCTCCTGTCCATAGGTTCTCACAGAGTCGGAAACGACTGAAGCACCTTAGCATGTATGCATGCAATAGAGAAAGAAATGGCAACCCCCTCCAGTATTCTTGCCTGGAGAATCCCAGGACAGAGGAGCCTGGTGGGCTGCCGTCTATGGGGTCACACAGAGTCGGACACAACTGAAGCGACTTAGCAGCAGCAGCAGCTATTCCATGAGGTAAAGTAGTTAAATGGGATGCCACAACAATTTTGTCCAATGGCCCTAACCAAAAGGATAGTGGCTATAATCGTTTTAAAGCAGGGGAGTATCCCCATACTAGGGGATACTAAAGCTAGTAGTAAAGGGAGTATCCCCCTAGCTGCTGTCTAAAATATCTGATGGTCAATGATATTTCCCATGTTTGGGGATGAGTAGCTTACCATCCTTTTCATATATGAAGAGGAAAAAGGTGATCTAATGATTAGAAGATCAAAAGCATGTAGGTTCATCAAACTCTCCTTTCAGGCCTTGACGTTTATTTGATTCTCCCCATAAATTGGGTTAGTGTTTTATTTAGTAAAACACACAGAGGTTTGAGAATAAGAGAGAAACTGAGAATCTAGTTTTATCAGGAGCCATCTAGCTCAAGAAGACCTCACATTTGGCGCTTATTTTGTTGTTGAAACTTAGAACACCATGAAGTCTATCTGGATCTAGGGTGTAGCTCTGCTTCTAATCACAGATGTCCTAAATATTGAGCTTGGGTTGGGGTAAGTTGCAGTTTTTCTTTGGTGACATTGTGTACCTCGAAGGATAGAGCTTTAGCAAGTGGATGCTCTCCCCTGTGGGGAGTCTAGGAAGGAAAGTAAGGAAGCATGTCATCCACATATTGCAACAAAGTAGAACTTCTAGGGAGCTTCATATGATCCATATCTTTCAGGATTTGTGAGAAAGAAGAACTTTCGGTAAACCCCTAAAGCCTTGTTGTCCTGGTGAAATGTGTTTCTTCCAAAATGAAATCAAAAAGGTATTGGCTAGTTTCATCACTAGAGAATGTGCTGCATAAATCAGTTACAGAAAAGAATGTACTTCTGATAGGAATGAATGTAAGTAATATATGATGGTTGAAAATGACAGGGTATCAAGAGATAACAGTGTTGTAATTGCTCAGAGATTGGAACAAACCTCCAACCTTGGCTCTTAGGTTTTCTCACACACACACAAAAAAGGAAGAGTTACAGAAATGATGTGTAGAGAGGGACCAAGGGTAATAGGCCTTGAGCCCTATAATCTTCTAAAATGAGCCTTATGTCTTAAAGGGATTATTTACTTATAGGGTATTGATTAGCTCTGTGAAGAGGTTTTTAAAGACCTGTTTAAATCTTGATGGGAGGTGCTCTGTGAATTTCACCAATATCAGAAATTTTGCCCATAAGAAAGATGGTCATGGATTCAATAGGGATAAATAACCAGTGTTCCCAAATTAACTCTAGTGCTATCAGAGAGAAAACAAATGGAAGATATCAAAAGGATGATTTAATTCACCTGGTTTATTGATAAATACTGTTGAATTCTAGAATTATTTTCCTTTTGTTGAGAGGAAGAAATTCTAACATGATATTTTTAAATAAGTTGTGGGCAAATGAAAAGGTAGTGGCAAAGGAACTGAGGAGAAAAAGGTATGTATCTCTCAAAGGACCTAAACAGAAAGAAATAGGTTCTGAGGCAGGAATTTTCTGAGGTTCATTAGACATCCCCCACTGTTTGAAATGTTTTAGTTCTCTGAAGTAAGGGCTGCTTTATAGCTATGGGGTTGAGCACTGAGAATGTGGCTCTGGTATCAATTAGAACTTGGAGAGACTCATACCCAATCTGGAGAAATGTTTCTCCAAGCCAGTTAAGAGGACCGTGGAGAAGAGTTCCTCTAATTCCTCAGAGCCCTATCATTGAGAATTGGAAGGACGCTGAAAAGGCTGGTTAGACAGCTGAAAAGTGCCTAAAGTGCTTACATTTTTAACAATCTATTTTTCTATGTCTTGGCTTTTGCAATAATAGCAGAAACTAAGAAAATTTTGGTTCCATTTAGGAACGTTCATTTTCTGGAGTTGAAGATTGCGAATTTTAGCTTTTAGATTATTCATCTAGAGTGCTAGAGAGCTAGTTTACCAGATTAACTAAACCTGGAGTGGACATAATTTCCTAATCCATCCTGGTCCTTTTGTAAGAAGAGAAAACATCCCAGGTCAGCCTATTAATAAAAGCAACCCAAATGGAATCTACATCTGAAAGTATGCCAGAGTTTTCTTTAAAAATAATCTGAAGTCGATTACAATAGTCATGAAAGGGTTAGTCAGATTGTTGTGCACAAGTTAAACTTTGCTCCAATCAATGGGCTTTGGAAAAGCTCTACAAATTGGTCTATGAGACACCTTGTGATTGCTCGAGCCTGATCATATAAGTTATCAACCTACTTTCCCAGTTATAATTCTAGAGATCTTACAGGATTTTTCCCTATTAGTGATTTTTATCCAAGGCTAGGCCTGGCCTTCAGGGGCAAGCATATAAACTATCTAATATGAGAAGTCAGGTTGATAAGTTTGAAGAACTATAGACTTTTGGACTCTGAGGGAGAGGGAGAGGGAGAGGGAGAGGATGGGATGAATTGAGAGAATAGCATTGAAATATGTATACTATCATGTAAGAAATGAATTGCCAGTCTATGTTCAATGCAGGATGCAGGATGCTTGGGGCTGGTGTATGGGGATGATCTGGAGGGATGATGTGGGGTGGGAGGTGCTCACAGGTTTGCTAAGGACTTTATTTTTTTTTTCTTTTTATTTATTTATTTTTTTGTATTTATTTATTTTTTTACACGAACTCCCAAACATGAACCCCCAGGTGGGCTGCCGTCTATGGGGTCACACAGAGTCGGACACAACTGAAGCGACTTAGCAGCAGCAGCAGCTATTCCATGAGGTAAAGTAGTTAAATGGGATGCCACAACAATTTTGTCCAATGGCCCTAACCAAAAGGATAGTGGCTATAATCGTTTTAAAGCAGGGGAGTATCCCCATACTAGGGGATACTAAAGCTAGTAGTAAAGAGAGTATCCCCCTAGCTGCTGTCTACAATATCTGATGGTCAATGATATTTCCCATGTTTGGGGATGAGTAGCTTACCATCCTTTTCATATATGAAGAGGAAAAAGGTGATCTAATGATTAGAAGATCAAAAGCATGTAGGTTCATCAAACTCTCCTTTCAGGCCTTGATGTTTATCTGATTCTCCCCATAAATTGGGTTAGTGTTTTATTTAGTAAAACACACAGAGGTTTGAGAATAAGAGAGAAACTGAGAATCTAGTTTTATCAGGAGCCATCTAGCTCAAGAAGACCTCACATTTGGCGCTTATTTTGTTGTTGAAACTTAGAACACCATGAAGTCTATCTGGATCTAGGGTGTAGCTCTGCTTCTAATCACAGATGTCCTAAATATTGAGCTTGGGTTGGGGTAAGTTGCAGTTTTTCTTTGGTGACATTGTGTACCTCGAAGGATAGAGCTTTAGCAAGTGGATGCTCTCCCCTGTGGGGAGTCTAGGAAGGAAAGTAAGGAAGCATGTCATCCACATATTGCAACAAAGTAGAACTTCTAGGGAGCTTCATATGATCCATATCTTTCAGGATTTGTGAGAAATAAGAACTTTCAGTAAACCCCTAAAGCCTTGTTGTCCTGGTGAAATGTGTTTCTTCCAAAATGAAATCAAAAAGGTATTGGCTAGTTTCATCACTAGAGAATGTGCTGCATAAATCAGTTACAGAAAAGAATGTACTTCTGATAGGAATGAATGTAAGTAATATATGATGGTTGAAAATGACAGGGTATCAAGAGATAACAGTGTTGTAATTGCTCAGAGATTGGAACAAACCTCCAACCTTGGCTCTTAGGTTTTCTCACACACACAAAAAAAAGGAAGAGTTACAGAAATGATGTGTAGAGAGGGACCAAGGGTAATAGGCCTTGAGCCCTACAATCTTCTAAAATGAGCCTTATGTCTTAAAGGGATTATTTACTTATAGGGTATTGATTAGCTCTGTGAAGAGGTTTTTAAAGACCTGTTTAAATCTTGATGGGAGGTGCTCTGTGAATTTCACCAATATCAGAAATTTTGCCCATAAGAAAGATGGTCATGGATTCAATAGGGATAAATAACCAGTGTTCCCAAATTAACTCTAGTGCTATCAGAGAGAAAACAAATGGAAGATATCAAAAGGATGATTTAATTCACCTGGTTTATTGATAAATACTGTTGAATTCTAGAATTATTTTCCTTTTGTTGAGAGGAAGAAATTCTAACATGATATTTTTAAATAAGTTGTGGGCAAATGAAAAGGTAGTGGCAAAGGAACTGAGGAGAAAAAGGTATGTATCTCTCAAAGGACCTAAACAGAAAGAAATAGGTTCTGAGGCAGGAATTTTCTGAGGTTCATTAGACATCCCCCACTGTTTGAAATGTTTTAGTTCTCTGAAGTAAGGGCTGCTTTATAGCTATGGGGTTGAGCACTGAGAATGTGGCTCTGGTATCAATTAGAACTTGGAGAGACTCATACCCAATCTGGAGAAATGTTTCTCCAAGCCAGTTAAGAGGACCGTGGAGAAGAGTTCCTCTAATTCCTCAGAGCCCTATCATTGAGAATTGGAAGGACGCTGGAAAGGCTGGTTAGATAGCTGAAAAGTGCCTAAAGTGCTTACATTTTTAACAATCTATTTTTCTATGTCTTGGCTTTTGCAATAATAGCAGAAACTAAGAAAATTTTGGTTCCATTTAGGAACGTTCATTTTCTGGAGTTGAAGATTGCGAATTTTAGCTTTTAGATTATTCATCTAGAGTGCTAGAGAGCTAGTTTACCAGATTAACTAAACCTGGAGTGGACATAATTTCCTAATCCATCCTGGTCCTTTTGTAAGAAGAGAAAACATCCCAGGTCAGCCTATTAATAAAAGCAACCCAAATGGAATCTACATCTGAAAGTATGCCAGAGTTTTCTTTAAAAATAATCTGAAGTCGATTACAATAGTCATGAAAGGGTTAGTCAGATTGTTGTGCACAAGTTAAACTTTGCTCCAATCAATGGGCTTTGGAAAAGCTCTACAAATTGGTCTATNTGGTTTTTCCTGTGGTCATGTATGGATGTGAAAGTTAGACTGTGAAGAAAGCTGAGCGCCGAAGAATCGATGCTTTTGAACCGTGGTGTTGGAGAAGACTCTTGAGAGTCCCTTGGACTGCAAGGAGATCCAACCAGTCCACTCTGAAGGAGATCAGTCCTGGGATTTCTTTGGAAGGAATGATGCTAAAGCTGAAACTCCAGTACTTTGTCCACCTCATGCGAAGAGTTGACTCATTGGAAAAGACTCTGATGCTGGGAGGGATTGGGGGCAGGAGGAGAAGGGGACGACCGAGGATGAGATGGCTGGATGCATCACGGACCTGGAGTTCACTCAGACTCACGTCCATCGAGTCCGTGATGCCAACCAGCCATCTCATCCTCGATGGACGTGAGTCTGAGTGAACTCCAGGAGTTGGTGATGGACAGGGAGGCCTGGCGTGCTGCCATTCATGGGGTCGCAAAGAGTCGGACACGACTGAGCGACTGAACTGAACTGAACTGAGTCCTTGTCAGGAAAGAAGAGGTGCCCTTTTTCCTATTGGTCTCTACTCTTGTCACAGGGCATCAGAGCTCCCCCTGCTGGTCTCTGAAAATTTCTGCTTGTTTGTTCTTGAATTGCTCAGTCAGTCCAACTCTTTGCCACCCCATGGACAGTAGCCTGCCAGGCTCTTCTGTCCATGGAATTCTACAAGCAAGAATACTAGAGTGGGTAGCCATTCCCTTCTCCAGGGGATCTTCTTGATGCAGGGATTGAACTCAGGTCCCCTGCATTGCAGACAGACTCTATCATCTGAGCCAAAAAGGAAGGGATCAAAACCTGATTCAAAATTAAACTACAGACCTATAATACAAGGGGATTGCAGCAGAAATGAGAGCTAGTTTACCCTTCAAAGACCCCAGAAAGGCACAGAATTGAAAGTCAGAAACAGTGTCAGACTATTTTGGGGGGCTCCAAAATCACTGCAGATGGTGATTGCAGCCATGAAATTAAATGACGCTTACTCCTTGGAAGGAAAGTTATGAGCAACCTGGACAGCATATTAAAAAGCAGAGATATTACTTTGCCAACAAAGTTCCGTCTAGTCAAGGCTATGGTTTTCCCAGTGCTCATGTGTGGATGTGAGAGTTGGACTGTGAAGAAAGCTGAGCACCGAAGAATTGATGCTTTTGAACTGTGGTGTTGGAGCAGACTCTTGAGAGTCTCATGGACTGCAAGGAGATCCAACCAGTCCATCCTAAAGGAGATCAATCCTAGGTGTTCATTGGAAGGACTGATGCTAAAGCTCAAACTCCAGTACTTTGGCCACCTCATGTGAAGAGTTGACTCATTGGAAAAGACTCTGATGCTGGGAGGGATTGGGGGCAGGAGGAGAAGGGGATGACAGAGGATGTGATAGCTGGATGGCATCACCGACTCAATGGACATGAGTTTGGGTGAACTCCGGGAGTTGGTGATGGACAGGGAGGCCTGGCATGCTGTGCTTCATGGGGTCACAAAGAGTTGGACATGACTGAGTGACTGAACTGAACTGAACCTACCTTGGAGGGCCAGAGTAAATATGCTTAGTCGCTCAGTCATTTCTGACTCTTTGCAACTCCATGGACTGCAGCAGGCCAGGCTCTTCTCTCCATGGGGATTCCCCAGGCAAGAATACTGGAGTGGGTTGCCATGCCCTCCTCTAGGGGATCTTCTACATCCAGGGATTGAATCCAGGTCTCTCTCATTGCAGGCAGATTCTTCACAGATGGAGCCATCAGGGAAGCCCAAGAATACCTTCGCCAGAGGATCTTCCTGACCCTGGAATCAAACCGAGGTCTCCTGCATTGCAGGCAGATTCTTTACCAGCTGAGTTACAAGTGACTGCAGCAGAAATGTAGACCTAATCTACTCTTCAAATCCCAGAAAGGCACAGAGCTGGAAGTCCATACCTAACATAGAGGGCCAGAGTGAGAAGCAGAGCTGAAAACCAGAGGACTGATTGAAGGTCTAAAAAAGGAACAAATGTGCACTATGTCTTTCTCTATCCCACCAGTATACACATCACATACACACACACAGAGCAAAACTTCTGGCAAAGTGCAAGTGGTTTTTCTCTTAAGAAATTAAAATAGAAATAAAGTGAGTAAAAGCTTTCTGATGAAATACTAGAGTCTCAGAGTAAAGTTCTCAATTCTGGGGGTTCTAGAGTCCTTGGCTGATAATCAGGTACCTGACTGTTCACCCTGAAGTAAAGACTGCCAGTCATTTTCCCCATATATATCGATGTCCCTACAGAGTTCCCAGTCTAGGAAGGTGAGAAATCATTCAGTGTATACCACAGAAAAAAACCAGTATCACCTTTCCACTGTTTACTTATTGAATATAATTGGACAACCAGAGACTAGCAGATAGATAAAGGGGTACAGTGGTAGACAGAAAAATGGCAGTTAAGATCAACAACAAGGCTAATTTCCAGAGAAATATTAATTCAAAGGATTATATTTACAATATTTAATTAATATACTGGGGGAGGGGGATAGTTACATCTTTAACACAAAAATAGAATGCCAAGGGGGAGAAAAAGGAAAGATCAGAGAATAAACTACATGAGAATATGTTTGTGTGCAAAACACGGAAATATATTAGGTCATCCATTCAACACAACCTTATGGAATGTCTGCTGTGTGTCTGTGTGTCAGGCATCTTCTCCACAGGCTCTTTTACATTTGAAAATTGTTTGGGTAAAAAACATACCAAGAATTCAGGTTAGAAATACTGTTATCACTGAAAATGAAAGAAATTGTACAAAATTCCTATAGTGTGCAAATAATAAACATCAAAATATTAAATGAGGTGAGCTGGGCACTAGAAGTTGTACGCAGGGCAAAGTCCTAAGGCATATTGGTGAGTCTGTAGCCACTACTGACAAATGTTATGGTCGTTTTAATGATTTTTTTTTCCTCTACCAATATTAATTGCATTGCTTTTTTTCTTGAAAATATTTATGAATGCTATAATCAGTATGATGCTCAGCCACTGTTTTTATTCCTTCTCTTAGGAATTTTTAGTCAGTTGTCAGTGTGGCCAAATTTTATAGAACAAAATGCTTAAATTAAGAGAAAGCATACCATAATTGAGAAAATGTTTCTTTATTTAACAGGAGAAACTGTAAGGTGTAAGGGATGGTTGAAAAATTTAGAATGTGCAAACTCCACCAGGAAAATCAGCTAAAGAACACAGGTCCCTTTCTCAGATTTGAGCCTTGGAGTAATTGATGCAGAACCCACATTTCCCTGATTCTCTACTTGGGGAATCAGTCCTTCCCTATGAATTGTTGAAAAATTAAAATATCTTCGTCTGTCTCTGAGTCAGCTATTTCTGGTTGTGCCATTTATTACATGTTAAGCTATTAATAGAGTTTAATATCTCCATCTTTACTCTTACTTTAATTTAAAAGCAAGAGAGTTCTGCTGTAGGGAAGTCAATTAACTACTCATTACTGTAAATATGATGAAGGTAGAAAACCTTATACTGCCATCATCCTGTAAAGTACTTGCAGGCTGATTTAAAAGAAAGGTTAGCAGAATATTTATGGTGTGTCCGACTTCTCAAGTGTAAATTTTGAGTAAATCTGCAGGTGAGTGTATTTGATTAGTGCTCACATTGCTGCTGCAATGACAATACATAAAAATGGGCTGGAATAAATTGAGGTGAGAAAATGGTCAAATGTGGTCAAACTGCTGGTTCAGATTCTTGTTTGGGGCTCTACAAAAGCAGAGTCATTTATTTTTCATTTCAACTGGTTGTTTTGCTATTCAGAAGCCATCAGTTCACTTGTCTGTTTAATAAATAGCTACTAGTTTACCAGATGCCAAGGAATATATGAGATATTAATTTATCTCATTCTTACACGGAGACTTTTAGTGAGAATTTACAGAGTTAAACATTGTCCTGACCTATGAGAATAACATTGTTATTAGCAGGCAAAATTCAGTATGACTACTTCCATTTGAAATCTACCTCAGATTCTCTTTGCAAGTCTTTCCCCTAGGGAAGCAGTTGAGTATACCAGTTCTAAAATTTTGCATTTATGAACCTCAGCTGGTTACATTCAAATTATCAATTCATTAGCACATAGAGCAACAAAAATGATTTTATTCTAACATAGTTTGATTTGCTTATCAAAGGAGTCACCCCATTTTAAAGTCTCAGCTTTCTTTTAGCTCTCCACAGATCATTTTTAAAGGGTTACAGGAAAGACTAGAAGCTTCCTCAAATATATCTGTTATTATTTAGCAAAAGAAATAAAGCATTTCAGAACAGTTTGACCTAGAAAAATGTTTCTTCTTTACATTTCCAAACTAAATATATCTGGACCTATTAAGATAGTTTTAACTATAGCAAAATATGATAACTACATCAATACTAAGTAATATACTAAATAAAATTGAATGTGATTGCAATTGGTAAGCTTGTTCCAGTAAAATATTTGAAAAGACTAAGTACTCTAATTTTTAAAAAAATTATTCATTCTGGATTAAGTATAAAATATATGGGCATCTCTTTAAAACTTCAGTGTTGTGCCTCTCTGTCAGAAATATTTTAACATTGTTCCTATAAAAAATTCACATTTGATTTATATCATTTTGACTAAAATTACCTTTTATGGGTCTATAACACAAGTTATGTGTCAAGACTATTCTTGCCTTGAATTTTTCCCCTTTGGCAAATCCTACTGAGGTCAAAATTTTTTCAAGGATAGCAACATTACAAGAATTACATCATCTGAGGAAAACAGAAAATAAACTTTGAAATGACCTGGAAAAATTACTGTGGCTGGGTTAATGCAGTGAGATGCAAGTAATAAAACAGGTGAAAGGCAACAAAACTAATCAGACACATAGATAGTAATCTGTTAATGAAAATATAATCTTTAAAAAGATCTAGGAGTGATAACAGGAAATAAGTCTTTCCAGAGAGAAAACCATTTTGATGATCTGTTGATTCAAGTAATTAGAAATTTTTATACTAAAAAAAAAGTTTAAACAAGGAAATGATGTTATGATGCTTGCAGAGTAAACACTGTGGCCCCAAAAGTCATTTTGATTAGAAGAGTCCAAAGAACTACCCTATTTCAATAAACTAGGATGAAAATATGAAAAAAATGTTCAAAGTTAATATGAAGAAGCACAAATTTTACAGTATATACCCTAATCAGTGAGAAATGTTCCAAAAAGAGAAATTTTCTAAACCAAAAGAATAGATGATGGAAGACTAAAGACATAATGGAAATACTGACATACATGTAGCTCGTTAAAGAGTTGGTCATTATTCATTCTCTTTCATTTGATCCTTACCTCCACCGAGTAGGACACATGAGGAACATACAATCTCTTCAGCAGACACTAACAGAGGGCTCAACTGTTCAGACTGTCTCTGTGTTTTTCCAACGCACCCATATCTTCCGGCATCTCTCCTTTGTTCATTTCCTTCTGATTCCTTCTGCTTTGCCTTTTTTTATTTTAATTTTTTCCAGAAAGCAATGTGTCGCAATTATGCTATGGATCTCATGCACTTGTCTTTCAGTTGAGAAAAGTCAACTAGTATTAGCCAATTTTATGTTTTCTGCCCACACACAGCTTTACAGAGGGCCTAGACCAGAGTTATATGCTCTGTCTTTGTCTCTCAGTTGCTTTCTGTCTGTATTCTACACTCTCATCCTTCTACGTTTTGAGGTGAAGATTTTTCCCATTTTAAACATCTATTGGGGGTTGAGACCACTAATAAATCACTTCCTCTCTTCCCTACCTTCTAAACTAATGGCCACGTTAAAAGTGAGTATATCAAGAACAGAAATGCTGGAGAAAGCAGTTGGAGTAAGCCTAAATTCAATCAACTCGGTTTTGACAGCACACTGAGGATAAATTCAAGTCTGTAGACCAGAAATATTTACATAAACAAGCATCTCTTTCTCACCCTGGATAGACAAGAAAAGAGAAAAGGAAAGCAGACCCTTCCACATAGGAACTTCAGTACTTTCAGTTGAATGGAAAGATAGAAGTGATGAGTAAAATAAAACAGATATATTTCTCTAATTGAAGTTCTTCCACATTAAGAATGAGATTATTTTCGTCTGTGACCGAGTCCAAAAATGTGGCTAAAACATGACAGAAGTTTAAATTCTTTATCACTTAATCTTGTAGGTAGTACAAGTTTCTTAGCACAACTCCAACATCCTGAGAGAGCCAATCATTTTTCAAAATGTGTCTATTTAAATCTTTGTACTTAAATTCCACTCTGTGGAATTTTGTTCAAGAAATCTTTCTCTGGAAGCACTAGTTCCAGATTCTCACCACGAAAAAAGAAATAGAATTCTGTAGCATGATGTAGGTGTTAGCTAATGCTATGGTAGTAATCATTTTGCAGTGATATGTGTATCAGATCAACACATTGTACACCTTAAATTTGCACAATGCTATATGTCAATTGCATTTTAGTAAAGCTGGGGTGAAAAGGCTTAGGAAACATTGTGCTTCTATAGGGACACACTTGCATATAAAGACTATGTGTTACCATTTGTTGTCAATTTTATACAACTATTTAGCATGAACTCTTTTATTCAGGAAGATAGTTATTGTCTCATTCCTGTCAGCAAGATAAAATGAGTTGTCATGTACGTCTTTAGGTTCACCACAAACAGCCAACTGCATGAGTTAGAACAAGTAGTGGAACCATAGGGGCAGATGAGTGCAGTGGGCAGTAGTGATTTGCTTGCCTATTACCTAATATCCCTTGTGGTAACAAAACCTCAGTTTTTCTTCCCCACAGTCTCAGTTCAGATGACTTATATTTCTGCTCCTGTCACTTTCTTCCAGATTTCAGGACTGAGTAGGTAACTGTGGACCGGTCAATTGGGGGGTTCTATTCCTCCAGGCCATAGTGATGGGGATGGAGCACAAGATAGATCAATAGAAACCCTTCAAAACTATTTCAAAAGCAGAGGTAAATGTTGTGGGGAGAACAGAATCCTGCCTGATTGTCAGGACAACCCCGAGACTTTAAGACTTTTTGTTACTTAAACAAATAAATTACTGTTTTGCTAAAGCCAATTTGAGTTGGATTTCTGTAACTTTTTCCTTTTGTCTGGACAAACTGGAAATCAAACTTGGAATCTTTATTTTCTAATTTACAATAATAATTGAACAATGGCATTTAATATGAATATGGTACACAAACTTAAGATAATGTCAATGATTCTGGCCTTTTGGTATTCAGTCTGGTATTACCCCCTCTTCTTGAATGTGGTCTGACCCATGAAACTCTTCATGCTTGAACAGAGGACCAGCATGATGGTTTGTCCCCTCAAAGATTAACTTATGAAGCACTGTGGCTTTTGCCTCATACCCTTGCTTATTCTCTTGGCTTACTTGCTCTGATGGGAATCAGCTACCATATCTGAGCTGCCCAATGGAGAGGTTCAAGTGGTTTAAAAAAAGCAAAACCAAAGTCTCCAACCAATAGCCAACAAGAACCTGAGAGTATAGTCACTAGTGAGCTTGGAAGGCTCTCTTCGCCTAATCTAGCCTTGATGAGAATGTAGTTCTAGCTCATAACTTGATCTCAGATTTATGAGACAGAGTAGCGAAGATTCAGACACGACTGAGAGACTTCACTTTCACTTTTCACTTTCATGCATTGGAGAAGGAAATGGCAACCCACTCCAGTGTTCTTGCCTGGATAATCCCAGGGACAGCGGCTCCTGGTGGGCTGCCATCTAAGGGGTCGCACAGAGTCGGACACGACTGAAACGACTTAGCAGCAGCAGCAGCTGAGAGACCAGCTAAGCTACAGTAAGATTTCTGAACCACAGAGACTGTGATATAATAATTGTTTAATGTTTTAAGTTGCTAAGGAGTAACTTTGTCATGCAGCAATAGAATGAGGTTAATCCCAAACAGATTAACAATAAAATACTCATCTTTCAAAGACAAAAAGTATAATTGAAATGATTATATTTATCAATAATTATTTATAGTGGAATTTGAATTATTAAATTTGTGCATGGTTTCTGGTATAATATAATACACCAGAAATTAAAGTAAAATTTAATACAAAAAATTTTAAATAAAAAGGAAAGGAACACTGGATAGTGGGGAATAAACAATTTATATTACCCTTACTACCTGCTTACAGACTAATATGCTCCCATGTGGTAGGTAGAAAAACATTCACATATTTAGCCATAACTTTTCTTACTCTGATCAGCAATTTTCCAACTTCCAGATATGAGTTTTTACCCTTGCTTAGTCTGATTAATGTTAGTGTATGTTTTGCTATTTTTTACTTTCTTTATTTGCTTGTTTGTTTCATTAGGTGTGAAGAACAAAAATGTTAGGACACCGCATACTCTTCCATCTTTTCTTTGTCAATTTTCTTTGATTTATGTTACTGTGCTCACTCTGGATACTTTCCAATTTTTCAGATACATGAAATCTTCTTTGATCATATAATTTTAAGGAAAGAAGTGCACATATGATAGTTTCACATATATTCTCTTATATTATCATTGTAGCTGTGGTGGCAGTTACAAAAAGAAGACATATTATTCCAGATTACTAATTTGTCAGTTAACTGGCAATGTACTTTTAAAATGCATGCATCCTTTCTTCTCTTAATGGTTGGTTTCAAAGTTTCTCATGGGCTGAGGTCGTATAACTTCCTCAAATCCCAAATGTACACAGCTGTAACAAATATAGGGAACTGATAAACAAAAATTGCAGAATGAATAATAATAGCAAAAGAGATGAGAAAGTAACTTAATGCAAAAAAAAAAAAAGAAGAAGAAAAGAAAGGAGAATAAAACATAGGGAAATAATTTATACTACTTTTCATGAAATAGAACCATCTGGTACATAAGTGAGAGCAGGCAAGATTACCATGGTACTCAATTGGAAAAAGACACACTCTTTAAGTATCTACCTACATTGCACATAAATTCAATGTTATTCAAAATACATAACTGAAAACATTGCTTAAAATGTACATTGTAGTCAAACTAAAGAGGAAAACACAATAACAACACATTTTCATTAATATCCATGACTGTAATCAGTTGATGCATGAAATTGAAAAATTACCTTTGCAGGTCAATTTTTTCTAACAAAAACAATCCAACTCTACATTTTTATGAAAAGAACAAACCAAATGATATTGAAAATAATCTTATACCCTAAACCTTAATGCCAATAATATTAGCAGATACCCATAACCACTAGACCTTCAGGTATGACCAAATCAAATCCCTTATGACTATAAGTGGAAGTGAGAAATAGATTTAAGGGACTAGATCTGATAGACAGAGTGCCTAATGAACTATGGACAGAGGTTCATGACATTGTACAGGTGAAGGAATCAAGAACATCCCCAAGAAAAAAAAATGCAAAAAAGCAAAATGGCTGTCTGAGGAGGCCTTACAAATAGCTGTAAAAAGAAGAGAAGCAAAAACCAAAGGAGAAAAAGAAAGATATACCCATTTGAATGCAGAGTTCCAAAGAATAGCAAGGATAGATAAGAAAGCCTTCCTCAGCAATCATGCAAAGAAATAGAGGAAAACAATAGAATGGGAAAGACTAGAGATCTCTTCAAGAAAATTAGAGATACCAAGGGAACATTTCATGCAAAGATGGGCTCAATAAAGGGCAGAAATGGTATGGGCCTAACAGAAGGAGAAAATATTAAGAAAAGGTAGCAAGCATAAACAGAAGNAAGACTAGAGATCTCTTCAAGAAAATTAGAGATACCAAGGGAACATTTCATGCAAAGATGGGCTCAATAAAGGGCAGAAATGGTATGGGCCTAACAGAAGGAGAAAATATTAAGAAAAGGTAGCAAGCATAAACAGAAGAACTGTACAAAAAAGATCTTCATGACCAAGATAATCATGATGGTGTGATCACTCACAATTACCTAGAGCCAGACATCCTGGAATGTGAAGGCAAGTGGGCCTTAGGAAGCATCACTACAAATAAAGCTAGTGTAAGTGATGGAATTCCAGCTGAGCTATTTCAAATCCTGAAAGATGATGCTGTGAAAGTGCTGCACACAATATGCCAGCAAATTTGGAAAACTCAGCAGTGACCAGAGGACTGGAAAAGGTCAGTTTTCATTCCAATCCTAAAGAAAGGCAATGCCAAAGAATGCTCAAACTACCACACAATTGCACTCACCTCACATGCTAGCAAAGTAATGCTCAAAATTCTCCAAGCCAGGCTTCAGCAATAGGTGAACCATGAACTTCCAGATGTTCAAGCTGGTTTTAGAAAAGGCAGAGGAACAAGAGATCAAATTGCCAACATCCGCTGGATCATGGAAAAAGCAAGAGATTAAAAACATCTATTTCTGCTTTATTGACTATGACAAAGCCTTTGTGTGGATCACAATAAACTGTGGAAAATTCTGAAGGAGATGGGAATACCAGACCACCTGACCTGACTCTTGAGAAAGCTGTATGCAGTTCAGGAAACAACAGTTAGAACTGGACATGGAACAGACTGGTTCCAAATAGGAAAAGGAGTATGTCAAGGCTATATATTGTCATCCTGCTTATTTAATTTATATGCAGATTACATCATGAGAAACGCTGGGCTAGGGGAAGCACAAGCTGGAAACAAGATTGCTGGGAGAAATACCAATAACCTCAGATATGCAGATGACACCACCCTTATGGCAGAAAGTGAGGAGGAGCTAAAAAGCCTCTTGATGAAAGTGAAAGAGGAGAGTGAAAAAGTTGGCTTAAAACTCAGCATTCAGAAAACGAAGATGATGGCATCTGGTCCCATCACTTCATGGCAAATAGATGGAGAAACAGTGGAAATAGTGGCTGACTTTATTTTGGGGGGCTGCAAAATCACTGCAGGTGGTGGTGACCACAGCCATGAAATTAAAAGACGCTTACTCCTTGGAAGGAAAGTTATGACCAACCTAGACAGCATGTTAAAAAGCAGAGACATTACTTTGTCAATGAAGATTTATCTAATCTAGGCTGTAGTTTTTCCAGTAGTCATGTATGGATGTGAGTCAGACTATAAAGAAAGTTGAGCACAGAAGAATTGATGCTTTTGAACTGTGGTGTTGGAGACTATTGAGAGTCCCTTGGACTGCAAGGAGATCCAACTAGTCCATCTTAAAGGAAATCAGTCCTGAGAGTTCATTGGTAGGACTGATGTTGAAGCTGAAACTCCAATACTTTGGCCACCTGATGTGAAGAGCTGATTCATTTGAAAAGACCCTGATGCTGGGAAAGATTGAGGGCAGGAGAAGAACAGAATGACAGAGGATGAGATGGTTGGATGGCATCACCGACTCAATTGACATGGGTTTGGGTAGACTCCAGCAGTTGGTGATGGATAGGGAGGCCTGGCATGCTGCAGTTCATGGAGTCGCAAAGAGTCAGACACGACTGAGCGACTGAACTGATTATATACGACAGATGTGGTTTAATTAACTGTAAGGCTACGTGATCAATGTTGTATATGGTCTATTTTTACCAAACTAAAATACTCAAAACAACAAACTTATATTTACCAAAACAAGTGTTTTCTTAATTGTACCATGACTCACTTGAGACTGCTTTTTTCTTCTTAAAACTAAGGATATTACATATAAAAGTGTCATTGTAATTTTGTGGTGTATAAACCAGAAAAGGCTTCAGGAAGGTCAATGATTTGTCCTTGTACCTAATTAACTTAGTCAATAGAGTTAAACCAACTTTATGAAAAAGGATAGAGAATGGTAAATGATAATTTTTTTGGAAAGTGATATCAGGCAAATGTGCTTTACTCAAGCTACTTTCTCCATCTTCCAATTCTAAACTGATGAATGTCCATCTTCTCTTCACATTAATGCAATTCTCCATCATATGCATTAGGTACCTATATTATCAACTATTACTAGTACCATATGATATTTGAGTACTTTCTACTTGACAAAGAGTAGCTTAAGTGCAATTTTTGGTCTCTAGATTCTGGTATTTTCTAGTAAAATATTTTGTAGTAAATAAGTCTATCATTATTAAACTATACAAAGTTATCACATCTAATACATGTGGATATACACCATACATGACCTTCCTGGTGTTGCTAGTTGTGAAGTTGTGACCCACAATCAGAGTTAATTGCTAGTTGTGACCCACCTGTCAACGCAAGAGAGGTAAGAAGTGTGTATTTGATCCCTGGGTCAGGAAGATACCCTGGAGGAGGGCATGCAACCCACTCCAGTAGTCTTGCTTAGAGAATCCCATGGACAGATAAGCCTGTTGGGCTATGGTCGATAGGGTCTCAAAGAGTCAGACACAACTGAAATGACTTAGTACAAACTACTTACATCAAAGAGCAGGCCTATACAGTGTTGAACTTTCACTTTTGTTTTTCAGTATCCTCTACCATAGTTAATATGGAGTTTTCAGAGTCAATACAGTGGGCTATACTGTTTAGACTAGACTACTTAATCCTACTTAGGCAAGATTGAACATCTTTATGGCCAAGATCAGGTGAGCTATTTTAGAGTTAGAGTGCTAGCATAGATGCAAACAGAGTGATTGTTAGGATATTGGAAGATATATGATACAGTCGTGTATCACCTTATGAAAATTCATGTCCATGGCACAACTGTTCACATAGAATCAAGACTTTGTATACATGTCAATCTGGTCATGAACTACATTGAGAAAGCTGAAATATCTGTGAAGACTGATTCTAGAGGTAAATCAAAGAAGACAGGAAATAGGACAAACAATTTGGCAAAATCCATATGATCTCAGATAGTGGTAAGCAGCAAGTTTTCTATGAGAGATAAGCAAGCTTAATATCCACAGTTCAGATGGCCCAGGAAGGCAGACTCTCAAAGTAATAAAATTGAGGGCTAGGGAAAAACTTCAAAAGGCAACCAGTTGAGGAACTGATTTAGTTTCACTTCAAGATAGGAGAAGTCTAAGACATGATGAAGTTCCACTTACAAAGCCACCACCACAAAAAAAAAAACAGAAAACTGTGACCCAGAAGCCAGTGGACTCCTACATGTCATCCATGAGGTTCTAATCTTTAGTCTCTAGTCTGTTTATGAGCCAGGAAGAAAAAGGATCAGTGAGCAACATTTGTCAGTCAAGACTGCAGGAGAAAACATCAGTAGTCCCAGGAGGCAGAGTTTGAGGAAAGCACAACCAGAGGAAATAAGGTAAAACATTGAAAGTAAGAGAAAATGATCAATACTCATCATTTGCTTTTGCATAGAATAGGATGGCAAATATAAAAGTAAAAATATGGAAATAAGACAAATAAAGGAAGTCTCCAGATTTAATGAAAATGTTAAAAGGAAATGTTACATATAATTTTATATACAATTTTATATATATTAATAGATCAAGAATAAATTTGAAATGAAAGAGCCAAAATGGACCCATGAGTTACTTGTAGCTATTAGAGACTTGGTGAAAATATGCTAATTGTGCTTTAGGAACAGGGACTGGTGATGTGTGAAAGGAAAGTGTGACATGACAGTGTCAGCAAATTTAGGAATGTCTCCAACATTTAAAATGAAATTAGAAACAAGATCAATAAAAGTTTAGTATAAAAAGATACAAGAATAGTTCATTTATAAGTAGTAACTAACCCACAGCTATTTAGCAACTATAGGTTTTATTTTAATTTTCATTATAAATTAGCCATATAAGTATGTTTCTTTATGCCCATAAGAAGGCTAGTCTTCAATATTTATCATTAATATTCAGCCTTGCTCATTTTATCTATTAATATATTCAAACTTTCTGAGCTGAAGAAATCTCAGCTTTGTAGTCATTAGTATTCATTATCCTTAAATGAAAATGTACTGGAAATAACTTTTATATCATTCTTATTGGGCAATTTAAGAGAGAAAATGGGAATATTAACTCTGAAAAAGTACAGTGTAATAGCCAAAAATCCTGGTTAAGAGCATATCAAGCTATAATGATCACCAGGAAAGACATGTCTTGTGTGATATGTCATGTAAAATCTCTGCTCTTCTATTCCTGTTAGAAAAGACCCATCCCTCCTCCAAAGCAGAAGGAAGGGATGCCCACCAATGCAACCAAACACCAAAGTGCTGTTCTTGGTTCCAGCATCTTGAAATACCAGCATTCTATAATTGCCAGAGTCAATGACATACTAAAATATTGCCAGACCTGAATTCTCTATCTTTTAATCTGATAATTTAATATCACTTTTACTCTCAATCTTGACCTAGGGTTTATAAGTAAAGAAGCCTCACTTACAAGATGCCACCTTTCCTTTTTAGTGAAACAGAGCAGTCAAACCTACTGTCACTTTGCAGTAACCATGAGTCATGTCATCAGCTGAACAGCAGGTGGACTCTGGCCAGCCTTGAACACAGGAAGCAGGCATTCTTTCCCACTGAGACTCAGGTTACAGAACACTTTCTGAAGTTGACATACCAATCCAAGCTCCCCCTAGATCAGTTCACCAGCACCTTCCCTCTCATGGATGCTGATATTCCACTGACTCCACTTAATGTTCATGAGTTGATGCCATACACATCTCTCACTGCTGCAATTCGTAAAACATATATACTTCTATTTACCCATTTCTTGTACTGTCTGATTCATATACACCTTTCCATTCCTCTACCTTGTTGCATAATTCAGCTTCATTGCATTTCAAAAGAAGGTTCTCTGCAGTTGTATTCTCTCTATGAGAGCCTTCTGTTTATTTCCTTCCACGAACTGAAACCTGGACTTCCCCCAGAAATTGCTTTTTCTGCACTCTTCACCAAGGAAAATTGGTCCTTCTCTCCCACCTCACGTTATTGACCATGAAGTCAGGAGGCAAAGTCAGCATTCATCTAACCAAGTCTTCAAAGATTGACTCTTATTCTTTCATGCTCACATAAAACTCTTTCCTTCACATTCACCTTCTTGCCTTCTTCTTATTAGTATGTTTGGGTGGGTCGTTTGCCCACATTCTTTTAGGAGTTAAACTAAAGTAAAGAAGCTTTACATCATCTTGACCTAAGACTGAGAAATATACATATCTACTTGGATACCCATCAAACAACCAAGTCTATTTTTTTTAATATTCTTTATCCTATGGCCTCTATTACCACTGTTTGATCAATTCCCTCCCAAAAGTACACCTTAAAGTTCTAAAAACTTAGTCTTTATCTCCATTTTTACCACAACTTTCTATTTCTTTCATAACCTCACCTTTTAAAAAAAATCAAATGCATTATATATTGTGAATGTTTAAAAATATTTGATTTTGCAAAGAGAAAAAAGAGATAAGAAGTGTTTTAAACTTTAAAAAGAATATAAATGCCAGAATGAATTTCTTAAAATTGTAGAAAGAGGGCTAAAAAATAAACAATTTTAAAAATTTAAAGATTCAATAGATAAGAACAAAATGCAAAAACCGAATTATTTATAAAATTGACAAAGACAGAAAGAATACTGGTGAGATTAATCCAGAAAAACACTAAGTCACAATTAAAAGGAGATGAAATTTGCAAAGAGAAAAAAGAGATAAGAAGTGTTTTAAACTTTAAAAAGAATATAAATGCCAGAATGAATTTCTTAAAATTGTAGAAAGAGGGCTAAAAAATAAACAATTTTAAAAATTTAAAGATTCAATAGATAAGAACAAAATGCAAAAACCGAATTATTTATAAAATTGACAAAGACAGAAAGAATACTGGTGAGATTAATCCAGAAAAACACTAAGTCACAATTAAAAGGAGATGAAACTACATATTTTAAACATATTTAGAATGAGAAAGTCATAGAATGTATACCAAATAAAGCAAAATCTTAGATAAATAAACAATTTTTTTGAAGAAGAGAGTTTACTGAAAACTGACTCAGGAAGTCAAAAAGAACTGAAAAGTCTATAATTATATTTAAATTGAATCTTTGGCTGAAATTATATCATGTACACAAAATATACTAGGTCCAGCTACTTGATGTTTCTTTTTTAGCATATTGCTGATTTTTATACAAGATTTTCTGAACTAAAATTTTAAAGATATATTTTCCCTGTATAGAATTCTATTTTTCAGTGAAGTGCTCCTGGAAAAATGAATTCACCACATCTCACAAATAAAGACATTGAAAGTTAGGGAGGTAAGCTACCTGGTGAAGCAGATATAATCTCTATAACTAGTCCAATTGCTGTGGCTGCAAAATAAATCTTAAAACAATAAACTTATTTGGCTAATAAGCCTGCTGTCCAGGACAAACATCAGAGAATTTACAAACATGTTTTAAAAGTATCACAGTGACAAAAAACTGCTTTTTAAAAAGAGATGAATGAATAGAAGTAAGATAGCCACCTAGAGCTAAGACTGTTATCAAACAAAATGATCCAAAGAGACTAAGACCCTAAGAGTTTCACCTCAATGAAATAGTGCATCAGGAAAGACTAACCCACCAGCAGAGAAAGAACGTAAGAAATATGTTTGTCTTAGCCAGGGTTCTAGAGGGGAAATCAAGTCACCTTTTCCCACTTCAAGATTATTATTACTGATCCAGCCCTATTTTGAGTTTGGAGTTTGATTCCTGGTGAACCTGAGATCACAATTTAATGCTGCTGACATATATTTTAAAATATCTACCAAGATGAAAGTAAGAAGTTGCCTCAAATTTTCAAGCAAATAATGGGATAAAAGAACAACATAATTAAGTGAGATTAATGTTACAGAGGTTAAGTGGCAATTTTATACTCAGTATCATTTTCTGCTTCCTATGGGCTAACAGAATCCAAAGTTGTTGGAGTGCTAAGGTAAAGAGATATATTTTTCAGGCTCCCTTAAAGCTAGAGGTGGATATGGGATTGTTTTGGCCCAAGTTGTTGCTGTTTAGTTGCTGAGTCATATCCTACTTTTTACAACCCCATGAACTGTAGCCTGCCAGGCTCCTGTGTCCATGGGATTTTCTAGAAGCCCTCTTCAAAGAGGGCTGACTCAACTTCCCTTACTCTTCTGCCCTTGTCTTGTTTCATACTTCCTGTCTGTAAATCATAAAACTTAAAGTAGTTTTTGGAACAGGAGAAGTTCACAATTCTTGCCTACTTTAAAATCTATTACTTCTATCTTAAAAACATGGACTTACTGCCTTCCTTCCTCGTCTCCTTGCTTTTTCATCTCTTCTTGTGTTTAGCACCATATGGAGAAGAAATATACAACAAGCATTGCAAAAGGGATTTATTTTCCTTATATAACAAGAAGGACTAGGGAGTGACCCTAAGATACCATCAACACTTCCAGCAATGTCTACTATGGGGTCTACAGTTTTTGAAATGTCACTTTTCTCCTCAATTGCAGCAAAACATCTGTACTCCCATGCATCACAAAGACTTTCCAGAATATAAGAGAGAAAGGGGAAAAATAAAAGGAAAAGGAAAATGACAGCTAAACCTGTCTCATTTAATCCAAGAATAAACAGCTCTCCTGGGAATCCCGTCTAATATTGTTGGCCACAAATAATATCAGTTAGGCCACACTTAGGTGGGCAACAGCCTGAGAAATCAAGTATTTAGCTGGGCACATTACCACACCTAGCTGAATTGGATTTCTGTTAGTAGAAAAAAAGAGAGGAGGATGGAGAATGAATTTTGAGTGCACAACCAACACTATCTAGTGCACATTCTCCCTTTCATCAAAATTCTGATCTTTGATTTGCTTAGTTATGTGCAACAAATGGAGGTAATTGGAATATTTAATGTTTAGCCCAAATCAGATAAATGGCTGTGATTCTTAAGATAGGAAAAAAAAAGAATTTCAGTCATGAATTTAACATTAATACATATAGACCATATATCCAATATTTAAAGGGATTACATTAGAATATATGTGGCATTCAGATTATTATATTTATTTAATATTAAATCAGCATTCTGTCCTAATTTATTAGAAGGAAACTAAGATACATTTATCTAACTTCCCAGCAAAAGCTTTTGAATATTATATTCTTAACCCAAATGTCCTTATTATATTTTCCTCAGGCGTTTAGCGATTTTGTTACATCTAACAGCAGCAATAATTCTTTATTCCATAAAAAATGGAATTTTACAAGCAGGACAAACAGTTCCATAAATTAGGAGAAATACCTGCCTATGCCGAAACCACGCATTTCTTTCTTATTCACCCTTTTGTGATGTATTTATTTTAGAATTACACTCTCATTGTTTTAAATTTACAACTTCTTTTTATGGTTTGAAATTTGGTGAAAACTTGGTTGACACCTAGAATATCAAAACGCAAGGAATTTATAAGTAAAAATGCATATTTTAGAAATGAATGTTTTCTTAAAAGATGTATTTCATCCTAAAATAATTCTGAATAGATTTAGTAAGTTAGTAAGATTTTTTCCCAACACACTTTCAAGGTCTAAGGTGTGTGTTTAAACATAAACACATATATAGTTACCCATGTAGTTGAGAATTTTAAGTTGCTTTTTCTAGACAGAATAATCTCAGTGGCATAGTATGTATATATATTAAGAGAAAATTTGCTAGAATTAATCTAAATCTCCACATGACAATTACTAAAGGAAATTAATCTACAGAAACAAAACATTGCGTTTCAGTTAACTTGCTATATCTGATTGCATTCTCACATAAGTGAGGCAACTGATAAATAAGCAACAAATTCCTACTGTATAGCACAGGGAACTATACTCAATGTCCTGTGATAAGTCATGGAAAAGAATATTAAAAGGATATATATATGTATATAACTTAATCACTTTACTGCAGAAATTAACACATTATAAACTAACTACCATAAAACATAACATAAAATGAAATATACAAAAATACAAAGAAAAAAAATGAGTGAGGCAACTATATTAGAATGGGTAAGTACTTTTTCATATTTTCACATTTGAATTATGTAGTTGATAGTCAGAAATGGAACCCAAGTGCATTATACAAGCCAGACACTTCAATAAGCCATACAAATACTGAAAATAACATTTGTAAAATTAAGACTTTCTTTCTTCCTCTTATATAAATACCTATAAAATTCCCTAAAATTACAAAAATTACTAAACTTCTTCAAAATGAATATGGTTTAAGAATTTCCACTTCAAGATTCTGAAATACTTCTCTTCTGATATTCTGAAGAAAACTCTTCACAAAAGCCAATAGTAATTTATATTTTCACAGATGTATAATTAATATCTCTGCACTTGTATAGCTTCTCGCAAATGGATCAGACTTTACTCATAAATATGTATTAAACAACTACTATATGCCAGGTCCCATGCTTCTTGAAAAAAGTTTGTTAATTCATAAAGTTTAGTGTAATTTTTTTANGCCAATAGTAATTTATATTTTCACAGATGTATAATTAATATCTCTGCACTTGTATAGCTTCTCGCAAATGGATCAGACTTTACTCATAAATATGTATTAAACAACTACTATATGCCAGGTCCCATGCTTCTTGAAAAAAGTTTGTTAATTCATAAAGTTTAGTGTAATTTTTTTAAAAAAGCCAGGTTTGAAGAGAAAAAAGTTAAAATTAAAATTAGTTATACATGTACACTTCATATGAATTTTTTAAAATAAAATGCTTAATACTTTATTTCTTTTTCAAATTTAGAATAAATACAGAACTAGGACTGCAAAGAATTCTTGGAAAGCCATTCATATATATTGGAGAATCATGAGTTTTCTGCATTTAAAAGTATTTTTAAATGTCTACGGGAAACTATGCTGGATACTCATACAGACACAAGAATGAAAAAGACACACGCTGTGGCCTCCAACATTTATAATTCAGCAGGCAAAAAAGTAATTATAGTACAAAGCAAAATGAGGAATGGAATGTTTGTTACAGGTACTAGGGAAAAGGAAAAATAGGGAGAGGTAGGGAGGTGGCTGCTCTCTTCGGGACATCAGAAAAGTGCTTTACGTATTTAATTCTCATGACAGACCTGCAGAGGCAGAAATTCTTATTCACATTTTATTGATGAGAAAATGTAAAGAGATGAAATAACCTGCAGAGACTATATCAATCTGTGTCTCTAAGAGACTTCCTGGAACTAACTATTCCCTTTGCCTGCCTCCTGTCCCCAATGCCCTACACAAATATTTTCATGAAGAGTTAGCTCAAAACAAATTTTTGTTGAATTATGACACTGAGTTTGAGGCTGTTTGCTACTACAGCATACACTATTATGCACTCTCATTTTATCTGGGCAGAGGAAAGAATAAACATAAATATTTAAATGTTGAGAGGGTAGGATGGTGAGAAATTTAGCTGACTAGAGAATACTCCTATGAAGGGTGGTAATGTGTGATTAGACTAAAAACCAGTTGGCTCTATGTTATAGCAATTCTTCAATGCCAGTGGAAAGTAACTCTCTCAATACAGGAGGTATAATTCACCACTTAACAGGCTCAACACAAGGTGAAGACTAATTGTTAACAAGCAATGCATAGAATAAAAGTGCTTTCTAACCTAAATAATCTGTTATCCTACATTTTGAAGATGTTCTCCATATCATGTTATCTATATCTTTCTCTAAAATGATGTTTATAAAAGGGATGCAATAAGATAAGCTGAAAAGAGTCATTTTGGGTATAATATTAAAAATAATGTTAGCTATATTTATTGAATAACTAATAGATGGCAACATGAAAGTGTTAGAAAATTAAATATACTGTTAGACAATATCTATTTAACTAACAGATGCCTTTAAAAAATTCCAAAAGTTATTTGCATGAAGATATGGTTGTTTGAGGCTTCCCTGGTGGCTCAGAGGTTAAAGCGTCTGCCTCTAATGCAGGAGACCTGGGTTCGATCCCTGGGTCAGGAAGATCCTCTGGAGAAGGAAACGGCAACCCACTCCAGTATTCTTGCCTGGAGAATCCCAAGGATGGAGGAGCCTGGTGGGCTACAGTCCACAGGGTTGCAAAGAGTCAGACACGACTGAGCAACTTAACTTTCAACTAACTTTCAACACACACAGACACACACACACACAGACACACACGCAGCCTTTCCATAGCCTGGATCCAGTCAGCAGTAACTGGTTACCATCTGCATCATGATATATAGCAAATATCAGACATCTATAAAATTGCAGCTACACAAGGGGAAGAATACTGGACTAGGAAATGCTGACATTACTGCCAATAAAAACTGAAGATGTGGAACTTGTAAGGAAAACAAAAGGGATTGGTGCTCAATGGGTTATAGCAGTTGCAAATATCAGTGCCAACAAGCCAATGTCCAAACAACAGAAGCAAATAAATAGGGATGAGGACATTTTGAAACTCATGAATGCCAAGTGAGGACACCCAGGAAGTTAGAAGAAAGGTAGCCAGTCCTTTATCAAAACCCAGCACTCCCATGTCTCTGTATTCTGAGGCTATAGACAAAACTGTAATCTGTGAGAACGTTATTAAAAAACAAAAAATAAAGTTTTATCCAGATCTGTGGAAATGCTATATAATTGACCAGAAGAAGACCTTGAAAAGGAGGAATAGCAGAACTAATAAAAATAGAACCTGATGAAATGTCTAATATGCATTTTCCTCAGCCCTAACTCTTCCCATGCATAAATCATTGAGATATACATACAGATTCTTTGCAGATTTAAAGTTCAAGATACTCTATGTACTTTTCTAAACCCTCTATAATAATAAATGATCAAGAAGCATCACTACTGAAATATAGAAAGACTACAAAGGATACAAAGAATTATAAAGAGTAATGCATATTTTTCAACACATTTAATTTTTTTTAATTAGAAAGATAAGCTCAAATTGATTTTTTTAAGTTTATTTGTATGTTTTACAAAACTCAATCATAAGAAAGTTCAGTCACTCAGTTGTGTCCGACTCTTTGCAACATCTTGCCATGACATCAGGACCCCAGAGTATGGATTTTCAGCATCTCTGTTCACTGTTCACTTCAACCGCACTAGAACAGAAGCCCTAGGATTTTTATGAACAAATTCTGAAACTTGGTCTTACTTACTGCCATTATCTCCAGCATCTAGAATGGTGTTTGGAACATAGTTGGGGCTTGATCACATATCTGTGGACTGAAGGCTGAGTGAAGGACCCCAGACCACAGAGGAAGGAGCTGGTGAGGCTGCCCCTTGGCCCTGGTGGTCTGGGGAGATGGCAGGGAGAGAAGGAGTGAAGGCGGGTGGGCGGAGGGGGATGGATGTGTCCTGGGGGCTGGCAGGCAGGGGATGCTGTTCCTCTGCCACGGGCCGGAGACTCGGGGCTGCTCTGAGCTCATGGGGTGGCTGCATCTAAGCTGGGGGTTCAGACTATTTGGGCAGCTTCCCCGGGATCACCATCAGAACTCCTTGCCCACTTCCAAGGAGCCCAGTGACAAGGGGCTGAGATGTGAGCCGGGAGTCTGCGTGGGTCCCACCACCGCAAAGCTCAGGGCCCTGGCCACGCTCAAAGGCTGCAGAGCGGGATCCTAGTCCAGGGCCTGGAGAGGATGCGCCACAGAAGCCATGGGGTCCAAGGTGCCGTGAGAGGCATGAGGGGCTGCTCCAGCCGGGGTGGGGGGCACCCCCAGACCAGCAGGGCTGAGAGACAGACAGCGGCCACGGCAGCCGTGGACTGCCTGTCCCCTGCCCGGGAGTGGGCCCAGACAGAAAGCCCAGGAGGTCCGGGGCCTCGTCTGGCCCACAAGGTGCCCCTCCTCCATTTCCCCATAGGGAGGCCTGCCCAGATCAAATGCAGGTTATCCAGTTATATTTGAATTCCAGAAAAACAATACGTATTTTCAGTATAAATATGTCCCAGGCAGTACTGGGATTTACAACTAAAAATTCATTTGTTGTTTACCTGAAATCAAGTGGTACTGGGTGTCCTGCCTTTTTACCTGTGGAACCAAGTGCCTTCGACCGAGGGTGGGGAGGGAGCGGCAGGGTTGGGAGACTTTGTGCGTTTAGCCTAAAGGGACGGCGCCCACTGAAGGGGGCTAAGCTCCGGCAGGCGGTGGGTTTCAATGATTGGGTCAAAAGAAGTTTTCAGGCTGGAAGATCTGTTTCCCCACGAGGCGTGTGTCGGGGAGAACAGAGCGGGTACTGAGAGACAGGCTGCGTGTCCTTCCTCCGCACATTTCGGGGACGGTACGTTTGCAAACAGAGCACATCCTCCATTCTTATTAATAATGTAAACAGTGATTATTTATTTAGTGCCTACCATGTCAAAGGCACTCTGCTCGGTGTTTATATGAATAATTCCTAGTCCTCCCAGTGGCTCTACAAAGCAGCGCTTCCAACCGTATGTTGCAGATGAGAAAACACAGGCTTTGAGAGCTTAAGTCTTCTGTCCCAGAAGTGCAGCAGAGGTTGCTGAGCCTGGATGGGCCCTTCTTATTTTCAAGCACATGAGCTCGATGCAGGCGTGTATGCTAAGTTCCCTCAGGAGTGTCCGACTCTTTGCGGCCCCAGGGACTGCAGCCCACTCTGTCCATGTGATGCTCCAGGCAGGAGTCCTGCAGTGGGTGGCCACGCCCTCCTCCAGGGGAGCTTCCCGACCCAGGGGTGGAGCCCGAGTCCCTTATATGTCCTGCACTGGCAGATGGTTTCTTTACCACTGAGCCCCCCGGGAAGCCCAGTGAACGTGGTCCATGTTTCTTAAAAAATTCAAACACCACAGAAAGGGGTAAAGTGACAGGTAAAGTCCTTCTCACCCCACTTTCCAGAAGTAACCTAAATGATTCTGAAATGTCCTAAAATGTTTTCTGCAGGTTGGGCTTCCCTGGTGGTTCAGCTGGTGAAGAATCCGCCTGCAATGTGGGAGACCTGGGTTTGATCCCTTGGTTGGGAAGATCTCCAGAGAAGGGAATGGCTACCCACTCCAGTATTCTCTGCCTGTAGGTGGTCAAATTTACAAATAATCAATTATTTCAAACATAAAAAAACCTTTCATGTAAATATGCAGCTTTACCGAGTTTTTAAGTTATAGCACATTGCCTCACTTTTTAAAGATAAAACTTAACACACAGATTTGAGGTCACCTGTGTCTCCTAATCTCAGTCTGCTCCCTTCCCAGAGGTTGACTTACCTTGGAGTTAGTATTTATCATTTCCATTTGTATTTAAAAGACTAGTAAAGTAATGGTCAAAATTCTCCAAGCCAGGCTTCAGCAATACGTGAACCGTGAACTTCCAGATGAAAAAAAAAGGGCCTATATGATTAGCCTACTTGGCTATCTCCCCATCTTAATGTCAACTGTGCCATTTAACATAATCATGCATAAAATCCTATTAGCAGTTCCGGGATTATACATGGTGTGTACACAGAGAGGGTGATAAATCTTCAGGGACATTTTAGAACCCTCCCTACCATTTAATGAGATAACTCTTTGCTGTGGGTTCTGTTCCATGAATATGAGTTAATTTAGCAGGATCCCTGTCCTCTACCCACTAGATCGCCCAAACCCCTGGCCCTCTACTAGTTCATGATCTGTTCGAAACAGAGTTGCACAGCACTACATGAGTGGCAGGCAAGTAAGCAAAACTTCATCTGTATTTACAGTCACTCTCCATTACTTGCATTTCTTCCTGAGCTTCTTCTCTTGTCAGACCAGCCATCAGGAACCCTACTGTGAACCACGCGAGAAAAGGGTCTAGCTTGTGCGCGCCTTACAAGAATCTAATGCCTGTTGATGGAGCTGAGGTGGTGATGCTAGCACTGGGGAATGGTTGCAATTATGAATTACCATTAACAAAGTAAATGCAATGCACTTAAATTATCTTGAAGCCATCCCCACCTCCAGTCCTTGGAAAAACTGTCTTCTATGAAACTAGTCATGGTGTCAAAAAGATTGGGCACTGATGCACTAGATGACAGTTACATTCTCCACCCCAAGTTTTCACACTCAAAAATGTCTCCCAACTTTGCCAAATGTCCCCTGGGGTGAGGATGAGAGACTGTTATGCCCAAAGTCCGAGTCCCCAAAACTGAGAGAATAAGACGTCCACAGCAATGCAAAAGCAAAAAGGGGTTTATTGCTAGCTCGAGCTAGGGCTCCTGTCTCATCCAGCACAGTGGAGTCTTGACGAGAGCCCTGAGCCCAGAACTACAGCAGTATTTATAGGCTCAGAACAAAGACAGGAAGTTGGCAAGGGCAGATTGGCTGCAGGGGTTTCCTGGTATTTACTAATTGGCCAATCTTTATTAGCTGCAGGGGTTTCTTGGTATTTACTAATTGGCCAAGCTTTATTGGCTGCAGGGGTTTCCTAACAAGACAAAATTGCTCTGAGATAAGAATCACCAGTTAAAACTCTCTTCTGTTATCATGAAATGCAGTGTAAAAATAAAAATATGCAGACTCCTATTTTTAAGTCCCATAAAATATGGATTTTGTTAACTTACTGTAATTTTATTAACTTGCTCTTGGTTTTTAAATACATAATAGCATACATCATCACCATGACTATTTTACAATGGAGCTATAGTATTGATTTATTTTTGCTACTTGAACAGCAACCATGATAAACACTAGTTTAAAAAAATTAGGCAACTAGAAGGAAGAGTAGTGGGAAATTCAAAGAATTTAGACTTAAAATTGAAATAACTCATTAATAGAAGTCAAAGCTGGATCTATATTGGCCTTCAAGTCCTAATTTTCCTTCAATTTGTTATGGGTTTGCTATGAATTTGCCACCTATGGAATTTTCTCTACTCTCTTAAAATTTATTGATATTCAACATGGAGCGTTTTCAAGGTTTTTAGTTCCACAGTTTTACATCTTGCTCTATAAAATGGAAGTGCCTTTTATTAGTTCTAAAAAGTATCTTTTGTGAGTTTCTGGGGACAAACTCTTCAAATATTCTCAGATTGCTAAAATTTCTCATGTCCATCCTCTCATAATATTTTTGAATTTATGGATTTTCACAGCATTCCTTCTTGACTTTTATTTTCTCCAGGTTTATGAATTCTATTTTTTTTTCAAAATCTCTGCTTATATAGAACCATCTTTCTGTTCCATAATTCATGTGGCCTCAAGACTTTGTAATGAGGGTAAAGTCTGCTTTTTTGAAGCCTTGCTCTCAATAGTGTGGAGAGAAGGGGCTGTGGGCTGACGCTGCCAAATCATACAGCTAACTAGTTGTTTAAGTTTGGACTACTTAAAGTCAAGTCCTCATTGCTGTTACTCTAATCTACAGATTATTTCACATAGTTTTTTGGATTGTTAAAAAATTAAAGATATAATATATGCAAGGTCCCAAAATAGTGCTTAGCTCCTAGAAGTCACAAGTAAATTTAACTATTCATTTAAGAAATGCATGTTGAAAACTCATCTGTGGTAAATGTATTTAGCAGTTGAAAACACACACACAAAAACAGATGCCTTGGTCCTCATTGGTCTAGTAACTTTTATGCTCATAGGAAGATGATACACAAAGGGAGGGAGATATTAACTGTGATGTTCTTGCCCTACTGGCTGGAAAGTTAATATTTTGGAAACTATCATACAGACCTAGGTAGTGATGACAGTTCCCAGTTGTTCTGTCTTTTCAACCCTTAATGAGAGCCACTAGTAAAGAAGTAGATTACTAATATATGCTATAACTATGATTATCCTCTGTGGGTAACTTTGCAAAATGTAGACATCTAAACATCCCAAGATATTCTGATTCATTATGTTTCCAATGAGGCATAATAAGGTTGACCCCTGGAAAATATGGGACTTAGGGACACCAACCCTCCTCATGGAAAACGTACATATAATGTATAGTCTGTTCTTCATATAATGGATTCCTGCACATCCCAAATTCCCTCCATATTTGCAGTTCTATTTGTGGATTCAACCAACAGAAGATCGTGTCACAGTATACTGCTTACTATTGAAAAACAAAACCCACATAGTCATGGACCTGAACAGTTCAAACTTTTGTTGTTCAAGAATCAGCTATAACATCTGAAAGTTCAAAGAATGTCAAGATGAGTTTGACATATAATTCAAGTCTGGAGGTTATGGTCTTGTGGACCGTGATTTATGGTTATTTATTTTATCATCCACTAACCAACTGGGGGTCATTGCCTTAATTTATTGTGTTGTTATGGACTTTTCTCAACATGGTGATTTCTTGCTTGAAGTGTTTCAGGACTGGGTATATCAGTATTTTATGAAAGCACACAATGTTTTCTATTTTGTGTTCAACACTCCTCAACAAAAATTCTCAACTTCCTGGCAAATCTTCTAGGCAAAGTTCACAAGTAACTATTGTATCCAGAGTATGACTGATTAATAGAGAATCAAATGAAAAATGAAGTAACTTTGGGTTTTCCTGGTGGCTCAGTGGTAAGGAATCTGTCTTCCAGTCAGGAAATGCAGATTTGAGCTCTGGTTTGGGAAGATCCCCTGGAGAAGGAAAGGACAACCCACTCCAACATTTTTGTCTGGGAAATCCCTTGACAGAGCAGCCTGATACGCTACGGTCCTTGGAGACACTAGGAGCTGGACATGACTTAGCAACTAAACAAGAACAATAACAATAATTCTTTACGTAAAGGCTAAAGAGACAAAGCTGTTTATTTGATGTAATGAGATCTGACACCTTGGGTGACTAGGCATATAAAAAAAAAGATGCAAGTTTTTAATATCCACTACACATCACTATGCACTATCTAGTGTGAAGTTCATATGTTTTCCTCTCTTCATTTATATAATCTTGTTTGATCATCTTTAGATTTTTCTATTTATATGTTATTTCATTCTCTAGAAATTAAGTGACATCTATAAATCTGGCAGGCTTACTAATCACTTTATAAATCTCATTAAAGTAGTAAGTAAATATCTCATAAGAATATTTTTTGAAACCCTTGCATTTACAGCTTCCTACCTCTCTATTTCTGATCCAGGGTCATTGGCATTAATTCAATTGTTTATTCATTATCTCTTGTTTAGTTGATTTCCCTTATCTTTTCATTTTCCAACATTGTGTTTAACTTTTCAAAGTTGTTTAATGTTGTGATTTAGTTTTTCCATTTTTTAAGAAAAAAGTAAAAGAAAACAACAAAAATAGATACCCGCAATTATTAACTAAAGTGATCTCCACTTATAGAAGTTTTCCTATCTTTACCTCAATATATACAATTCCATAAATGTCCCCAGTCTTATGTTTTACTGCATTGTATTAAGCAGAAATAAGTATGCAAATGGGACTAACTGGGCTACAATTCATAAAATTATCCCAGATGTCCCTCTCAGGAATGAAATCAATTGGTATTATTAAAGGAACTATTTGTTAATCACACAGTAACACATTTTCATAATTTTATCCTGATCTTTTATTCTCCATATTTTTTCTTGGTAATTGCCTATTTAATTGTCTGTAACATTTCTTTTAAAATGCTGTATTTCAAGTGTTTTACCATACAATGCTTGATGACCTTGGGCATCTTCCTACTCCAGCTTACACAATTTCCTCCAAATTTATTGGCTAGTAGTATCCCGAGAATAAACCATAACCAGCTTTATGATAACCATTGCAAATGGACTTCCAGAACTGAATTTTATTTGCTTGGCAAGAAAAAAAAAGTCACAGTTCTTTCACTTCTGGTGTCCTGGAGCAATTAATATCCATTGCAAATGCAATTTGCCTTTTTTTATTATTGTTATTTCATAGTAATATTGAAATTCACCATTTCTTCTAGGGAACAGGAATCACGCTCAATAGTTGAGTAAGAATTGGAAGTGATTTGCGCTCTTGCCTGGCAAAATCCATGAACGGAGGAGCTTGGTAAGCTGCAGTCCATGGGGTCGCTAGGAGTCGGACACGACTGAGCGACTTCACTTTCACTTTTCACTTTCAGCATTGAAGAAGGAAATGGCAACCCACTCCAGTATTCTTGCCTGGAGAATCCCAAGGACTAGGGAACCTGGTGGGCTGCCTTCTCTGGGGTCGCACAGAGTTGGACACGACTGAAGCGACTTAGCAGCAGCAGCAGCAGAATAGATTCATGTGAAGGCCTCATTGTAATGGTGGACAAGTTCTAGAAAGTTAAGAATTCTGAGGTTGGCAAACTGTATTTCTTTATGTGACAACTTGATGAGACATTAAAAATTGTATATTCTCACAAAGGTTATTCAAGGCACNCAGAATAGATTCATGTGAAGGCCTCATTGTAATGGTGGACAAGTTCTAGAAAGTTAAGAATTCTGAGGTTGGCAAACTGTATTTCTTTATGTGACAACTTGATGAGACATTAAAAATTGTATATTCTCACAAAGGTTATTCAAGGCACGTATAGTTTGGAATTTTCCCCTTTAAATATACCAAGTTATCTGCTGTATTTTCTAAGATGATAATGAATCATTTCCAAATATATATACATTTGAACTGAAATGTTTCACATTTGAAGAAAGCTTAAAGGCAAGTAAAATTTTGATATTTGATATTACCAAATTTTATATGCTAACATACCAACTGATACATATACATATCTATAATATTAAAAATGTAAATATTAGTAAAAGATTCTTAGTTTCTCACACAGAGATTTTCTCCCAACATCCAGGGATATTATATTTATTTTTACAGTTAAAAATCAAGACTCATAAAATTAAACCAACTATTACAGAAGTTAATACTGATAAAATTAAAATAATTTATAGGAGTGAGGATCACAGAGGTTTGGTGGAAAAATCACTAATCAAAGATTAAATATTTGCTGAGTTCTGTCATTAAGCAAAACATAGCAAGAGCTCCAACATATTTTTAATCTACTTGCTTATACAATCTCATCACAGAATATAGAATACCATATTTGAATAGAATACATAATAGAAACAAATTGAGAAAAAAACAAAAGATCATTAAAAAATGAGAACAATGACACAAAATCCATTTAAATACCTGTATTCAAAAATGTGAGGTTTTCTCTTTGTTGTGTTTTGGTTTATGGAGCTGATTTCATTTAGCAAAGTTTTCCAAATATTTGCTATATATCTTAGGCATAGTTTAAGAGTTTCAAGTATTTTAATGCAATAACTACCCTAGAAAATGGAAAATTTAGTGAGAAACTAACATTTGAAGAACTATTAATATAATTGAGTTGATTGCTATAGATTTGGAAAAGTTTGTCTTAGAAAAATAGCCTGGACTTTGAAATAAGAAAAAAATAATTTTTAATTCCTGTTCTGCCATTAATAAACAGTATAAATTTGTCATGGCATTTAACCTCTCCAAATAAAAGTGTTTATCTGTAAAGTGAAGATATAAGTTTGAAAATGCATGAAAAGGCTCACATGAGATGTGGCAGTTGTAAAGTAGCAAAGTGTCTTGCAGAGTAAGCACTCAAAAAGTGTTTGCTATCATGCTCGATGATGAATCATTTTTCCTAAAGTGAAGGGAGTGGGAAAGCAGTTAGAAAGACTTTAATGCTAAGATGCTATTGGAACTTTACTTCAGAAGATGGATTTTATATGATGCCTGGCATTAATAACATTAATTCATTCTAAAATTATATTTGTCTCTTAGCCAATGATTCTTATTTTTTTAAAAAGGGCAGTACAGCATAAAGAAAATAAAAACTATATCCACTTAAAAATTTTAGTTAGATAATAGAAATCAACATAGGATAACCAAGAGCACTTTATTCAAGATACAAAGAGTGACTTTGAATTAATTACTTCAACATATCTAAATCCTATCACCTTTGAATCACAGATGTTTTCAAATAANAAATTTTAGTTAGATAATAGAAATCAACATAGGATAACCAAGAGCAGTTTATTCAAGATACAAAGAGTGACTTTGAATTAATTACTTCAACATATCTAAATCCTATCACCTTTGAATCACAGATGTTTTCAAATAAACCAATGCTGACAAGATAAACACTACCATGAGCAGTATGAAAATGCAAAAAGACAGGAGATTGAGAGGTGAACTCTTGAGGTCGATAGTTGCCCATATCCTACTGGAGAACAGTGGAGAAATAACTCCAGAAAGAGTGAAGAGATGGAGCCAAAGCAAGAACAATACCCAGTTGTGGACGTGACTGGTGATGGAAGTCAAGTCCAATGCTGAAAAGAGCAATATTCCATAGGAATCTGGAATGTTAGGTCCATGAATCAAGACAAATTGAAAGTGGTCAAACAGGAGACGGCAAGAGAGAACATCAACATTTTAGGAATCAGTGAACTAAAATGGACTAGAATGGGTAAATTTAAGTCAGATGACCATGATACCTACTACTTTGGGCAAGAATCCCTTAGAAGAAATAGAGTAGCCATTATAGTCAACAAAAGAGTTAGAAAGGCAGTATTTGTATGCAGTCTTGAAAACAACATAATGATCTCTGTTCATTTCCAAACAAACCATTCAATATCACAGAATAATCAGATTGATTATATTCTTTGCAGCCAAAGATGGAAAAGTTCTATACTGTCAGCAAAAACAAGACCAGGAGCTGACTGTGGCTCAGATCATGAATTCCTATTGCCAAATTCAGATTTAAACAGAAGAAAGTAGGGAAAACCACTAGGCCATTCACATCTAACCTAAATCAAACCTCTTACAATTATACAGTGGAAGTGACACACAGATTCAAGTGATTAGGTCTAATAGACAGATTGCCTGAAGAACTACGAAGGAAGGTTCATGACACTGTACAGGAGCCAGGGATCAAGACCATCCCCAAGAAAAAGAAATGCAAAAAAGCAAAATGGCTGTCTGAGGAGACAGAAACATTACTTTGCCAACAAAGGTCCATCTAGTCAAAACTATGGTTTTTCCAGTAGTCATGTATGGCTGTGAGAGTTGGACTGTAAGGAAAGCTGAATGCTGAAAAATTGATGCTTTTGAATTGTGGTGTTGGAGAAGACTCTTGAGAGTCCTTTGGACAGAAAGACTATGCAACCAGTACATCCTAAAGGAAATCAGTTCTGAATGTTCATTGGAAGGACTGATGCTGAAGCTAAAACTCCAGTACTTTGGCCACCTGAAGTGAAGAATTGACTCATTTGAAAAGATCCTGATGCTGGGAAAGATTGAAGGCAGAAGGAGAAGGGGATGACAGATGATGAGATGGTTGGATGGCATCACTGACTCAATGGACATGAGTTTGAATAAACTCTGGGAGGCCTGGCGTGCTGTAGTCCATGGGGTCGCAAAGAGTTGGACATGACTGAGTGACATTGACTTGATAAATCTGCTAGGGATCAGAACAACTTCAACCATGTTTTAACAGCTTTCTTGAAAGTATCCCTTTATATAGCTAATGAGTTCAGTTCAGTTCAGTTGCTCAGTCGTGTCCGACTCTTTGTGACTCCATGAATCGCAGCATGCTAGGCCTCCCTGTTCATTACCATCTATCAGAGTTCACTCAGACTCACGTCCATCGAGTCCATGATGCCATCCAGCCATCTCATCTTCTGTCATCAGGAAGAAATTGCTGAGATTGAAATATAGGGAAATATGGTCAATTTCCAGGTTGAAAACAGAAAAGTAAGTGACTGCAGCCCTGCCCCTTTGAAGACCTTCTGTTCTGTCACTGCTCTTATCATGCTGAGACATTGTCATTTTACCCTTTTCTGTAGAAGCATGGAGAGCAACATTTGTAATAAAACAGTGGTTGTCATTGTTGTTTTTTTCAGAGAGGTTAAAAATGTGTGAAACTTTTTAGTATAAAATTCTCCAGGCAANGAAGACCTTCTGTTCTGTCACTGCTCTTATCATGCTGAGACATTGTCATTTTACCCTTTTCTGTAGAAGCATGGAGAGCAACATTTGTAATAAAACAGTGGTTGTCATTGTTGTTTTTTTCAGAGAGGTTAAAAATGTGTGAAACTTTTTAGTATAAAATTCTCCAGGCAATAACACTGGTGTGGGTAACCTTTCCCTTCTCCAGGGGATCTTCCTGACCCAAGGATCGAACCCAGGACTCCTGCATTGCAGGAGAATTCTTTACTTGCTGAGCCACAAGGGAAGCCCAAAGGACTAAAAAAAAAAAAAAAAAATTGTATGAAGTAATGACTAGATCCTTAGGTCCATTTTCTAGGGTTTAGTGGAGAAGGCAATGGCGCCGCACTCCAGTACTCTTGCCTGGAAAATCCCATAGACGGAGGAGCCTGGGAGGCTGTGGTTCATGGGGTCGCTAAGTGTAAGACACGACTGAGTGACTTCCCTTTCATTTTTCACTTTCATGCATTGGACAAGGAAATGGCAACCCACTCCAGTGTTCTTGCCTGGAGAATCCCAGGAACGGGGGAGCCTGGTGGGCTGCTGTCTATGGGGTCACACAGAGTCAGACACCACTGAAGCGACTTAGCAGCAGCAGCAGTGTTTAGTGCTGTGGGAATATATGAGAGTGTTTACATTATTTACAAAATAATTTATGAAATATGTAATTATATGGAGCCTATCAGTTGCCCAGGAAATAAAGAGCATCCAAAGGAAAAGAATGCAACACACTCTCCTCACCTCAGAAATATTAGTTTATTTGGGTCAAAAGAAATGCATGTTCCATATCAGGAAATAAGTATAGGGGGCACTGAATGAAACAGATGCCACAGAATGAAAAGAGCAGATGACTGAAGAAATTTGTGGGGGTTAGTGTTACAAGTCAAAAGTAAATATTAAGGCTATAGATATTCTGGATGAAGGGGTGCCCTACTTGAGAGTTCCTTGCCATGTGGCACTAAGGAAATGAAGAAAGGGAAAATTATCTTGGGGTGGAGGGGCCATAGAGAAGAAATCTGATATGAGATAAATAGCTCTGATGGAGTTGAACTTTGAATTAATGCCTAAAATGTACATTCTTAAATAAGAAAAGACTGAGATACTTTTTTTTAAGTTTGTTTATTTTTGGCAGGACAGAAATGAAAAGGACAAAGTAGTTTCTTGCTCATGTAGTTGTGGGTAGTAGTCACGCACATAGCAAAAAAGTGTGTATTCTCTGGGCTTCCATGCAGCTGCCTGGAGCTGGCACTGGAGCCAGGCAGAGCTTGATCACACGAAGCCAGCATAGACTTTTAAATGATAATTTTGCTGGAGCTCACATCTAAGACCCCACAGACTTTGAGGGCTTAGCTCTCAAATTCAAGCTTTTGGAATCCAATTTTTGTTTCTCTCAAATTAATGCCTTTGAGATGAATATTAAAGCATATTTTGAAATTCAAAAGATAAGCATTGTCTTTCTAAGTTATCTGAACTTTTCCTTTCCCAGAGGCATGAAAGGTGAAAAATCTAAATTTCCCAGAATAATCAGGTTAATGTGTGTGGTACATATATGCATATAAAGAAATATGTTTATTACATTTATATCACAAAAATGGCATTTATTATTGTTTTCTGAAGAGGACATTTTTCATTGCTACTACTTTGTAAGACTGTTTTATCAGTAAAACAATTTGGGAAACATTGTTTCTACTATTAAATGATAGTAACTATTACTATATGAAATGTTATCTGAAACCCTGAAATATACATATTTAAAATAGATTATTTTAAAATTAGTTGACAATGGAACCTATTTCTTGAGATCTATGTTTTATCTTTGCATAAGAACTGAGGAAATATTTATGGGAAATATTGCTAGATGGAATATAGAAATTANAGTAACTATTACTATATGAAATGTTATCTGAAACCCTGAAATATACATATTTAAAACAGATTATTTTAAAATTAGTTGACAATGGAACCTATTTCTTGAGATCTATGTTTTATCTTTGCATAAGAACTGAGGAAATATTTATGGGAAATATTGCTAGATGGAATATAGAAATTATATGAAACAGAAATCAGTTTTTTAAGTGAGATTTTTCGTCTTTCCCATCATCTACCTCAACCTAACAGCTGTGAGAAGTCAGAAAAACCATCTTATTCATCTTGCATTCTTAACACGTGACATGTTATATAAGTTTTGCTTGCATGTGTCCTCAATCATGTCTGACTTTTTGTGACCCTCTGGACTGTAGCCACCAGGTTCTTCTGTCCATGGGATTGTCAAAGCAAGAATACTGGAGTGAGTTGCTGCTCTCTTCCATGTATATAAGCTATAGCTGGGCTACATATCTCTTTTGTTCAAATTTTCTTCAAAACTTGGATGCATTTCTGGTAAAAATGTATCAATATTCCTTTATAAAATATTGTTCAGGTTTGAGATTTGATTTTTATTATTATTGCCAAGTTAGAGTAGATCTGTGTGAAGGATAGTTAAGTAAAATATGTTTAAAGCCTGTAACTAACTAATTAATTTATAAATATTTGTTAGGATTTGGGGATGAGTAAAGACGCTTGTAGCTAAGATGTGAAACTAAGAATTGAAAAGGAACGCTTGACATATTTGATTAAATTTAGGTTTAAACTGGTTCTTTAAAAAGATACCATAATTGAGGCTGACAGGCAAACAAGGGACAAAAATAGTAGGATTTTCTGACAGCTTTACTTCTCAAAATATATTATTATCTCCTACATTTATGTAAGAAAAATATAAATTTCTTAGAAAACAGTGACATGAAGAAGTATCTAACAAAAAGTACCAGGCTCCTCCGTCCATGGGATTCTCCAGGCAAGAATACTGGAGTGAGTTGCCATTTCCTTCTCCAGGGGATCTTCCCGACCCAGGGATCGAACCAAGGTCTCCTGCATTGCAAGCAGACGCTTTAACCTCCGAGCCACCAGGGAAGCCCTTACTTCTCAAGACACATTATTATCTCCTATATTTATGTAAGAAAAATATAAATTTCTTAGAAAACAGTGACATAAAGAAGTATCTAACAAAAAGTACAAAATATAGTATATCAAAATGTCTTTTCAGTTAAGTTCAGTCCCTCAATCATGTCTGACTCTTTGTGACTCCATCGACTGAAGCATGCCAGGCTTCCCTGTGCATCACCAACTCCTGAAGCTTTCTCAGACTCACGTCCATTGAGTTGGTGTTGCCATCCACCCATCTCATCCTGTTGTCCACTTCTCCTCCTGCCTTCAATCTTCCTCGCATCAGGGTCTTTTTCAATGAGTCAGTTCTTCACATCAGGTGGCCAAGTTATTGGAGCTCCAGCTTCAGCATCATTCCTTCCAATGAATATTCAGGACTGATTTCTTTTAGGATTTGCTGGATTGATCTCCTTGCAGTCCAAGGGACTCTTAAGAGTCTTCTCCAACAACACAGTTCAAAAGCATCAATTATTTGGTGATCAGCTTTCTTTATAGTCCAACTCTCATATCCATACATGACTACTGGAAAAACAGTAGCTTTGACTAGATGGACCTTTGTCAATGAAGTAATATCTCTGTCTTTTAATATGTTGTCTAGGTTAGTCACAGCTTTTCTTCCAAGGAACAAACATCTTTTAATGTCATGGCTGCAGGCAACATCTGCAGTAATTTTGGAGCCCAAAAAAATAAAGTCTGTCATCATTTCCCCATCTAGTTGTCATGAGGTGATGAGACCAGATGCCATGATCTTAGTTTTCTGAAAGTTGAGCTTTAAGCCAACTTTTCCACTCACCTCTTTCACTTACATCAAGTGGCTCTTCAGTTCCTCTTCCCTTTCTGCCATAAGGGTGGTGTCATTTGCATATCTGAGATTATTGATATTTCTCCTGGCAGTCTTGATTCCAGCCTGTGCTTCATCCAGCCTGGCACTTCACTTGATGTACTCTGCATATAAGTTAAATAAGCATGGTGACAGTCTACAGCCTTTTCCAATTTGGAACCAGTCCATAGTTCTATGTCTGGTTCTAACTGTTACTTCTGGACCTGTATACAGATTTCTCAGAAGGCAGGTAAGGTGGTCTGGTATTCCCATCTCTTTAAGAATGTTCCACAGTTTGTTGTAGTCCATACAGTTAAAGGCTTTGCCATAATCAATAAAGCAGAAATAGATTTTTTTTTTGAACTCTCTTTTTTTGTCTATGATCCAACAGATGTAGGCAATTTGATCTTTGGTTCCTCTGCATTTTCTAAATCCAGTTTAAACATCTGGAAGTTCTTGGCTCTTGTATTGTTGAAGGTTGCTTTGGAGAATTTGAGCATTATTTTGCTAGCATGAGATGAGTGCAATTGTGCAATAGTTTGAACATTCTTTGGCACTGCCTTTCTTTGGGATTTGAATGAAAACTAACCTTTTCCAGTCCTGTGACCTCTACTGTTTTCAAATTTGCTGGCATATTGAGTGCAGCAGTATCACAGCATCACCTTTTATGATTTGAAAATAGCTCAACTGGAACTCCATCACCTCCACAAGCTTTGTTCATAGTGATACTTCCAAAGCCCACTTGACTTCACATTTCATGGTGTCTGACTCTAGGTGAATAATCACACCATCATGGTTATCTGGCTCATTAATATCTTTTCTGTATAGTTCTGTGTCTTCTTGCCACCTTTTCTCAATATTTTCTGCTTCTGTTGGGCCCTTACCGTTTCTGTCCTTTATTGCACCCAATATTACATGAAGTGTTCCCTTGATATCTCCAATTTTCTTGAAAAGATCTCTAGTCTTTCCTATTCTATTGTTTTCCTCTATTTCTTTGCATTCGTTGATCACTGAGGAAGGCTTTCTTATCTCGCCTCGTTTTTCTTTGGAATTCTGCATTCAGATGGGTATATCTTTCCTTTACTCTTTTGCCTTTAGCTTCTCTTCTCAGCTCTTTCTAAGGCCTCCTCAGACAACCATTTTGCCATTTTGCTTCACACACTTTGAGTGTTTAAATGATTCCTGTGGAGGCATGGGTCAGCAGTAGCCTGCCACTGGGACAGGGTCTGTGGCTGCAGCAGACCTGGGTCATGCAGTATTACCCACCATAGAGCTGCCTGCCGAACAGATGACCCACAAACTGCTGAACAATTATACTAAAGAAATTCTCGACCTATTAAGAAAGTTCTAGGACCCACAATGGATTTCCCAACTTGGGGAACCAGCAAAAGGACTGAGAACCCTCAGGGAATTTGACTCTGGAAGCCAGTGGGATTTGATTACAGAACTTCCACAAGACTGGGGAAACAGACTCTTGGAGGGCACAAAAAATACTCCTCGGGCCCCAGGAACAGGAGAAAGGACCAGTGTCCCCACAAGAGACTGAGTTGGACTTGCCTGTGAGTGTCCTAAAGTCTTCAGTGGACAGTTTGGCCTCAGGTCAAAGAGGGAGGGAACACAGCCCCACCCATCAACAGAAAATTGGATTAAAGATTTACTGATCATGGATTTGCCCATCAGAACAAGACCCAGTTTCCCCCACAGTCAGTCTCTCCCATTAGGAAGCTTACATCAGCCTCTTATCCTTTTTCATCAGAGGGCAGAAAGAATGAAAACCACAGTCACAGAAAACTAACTAGTCTGATCATATGGACCACAGCCTTGTCTAACTCAATGAAACTATACATGTTTAGAAGTTGCTGATCCAGTAATGTTCAAATAAATGAAGTTAAAAATAACACTATCCTATCAGACTGATTTTAAAAAATTAAAAGATTGACCACATTCAATGTTGGAAAGAGTTTGAGTATATACTCTTGGTGTATCTTTAAGCTGATATCTATCAGGAAGTTACTTTGAAAATAGTTATCAAAATCCTGTGCACTTTCTTTGCCCCAACAATCTCATTTTTATATATTTATCTATAGAGATACAAAAGAATTAAAGACATATGTATTGTGATGGCTAATATACCTTAGAATTTTAGAAAAATTAAGCATATGGGAATGATTAAATTTCTAGAATGTTCTCACCAATACTGATAAAGTTGATCTTTAAGTATTTACACACAAAGATGTTTTTTGAAATAGATATAAATATGTAAGGCATAGTTATTTGGGTGTACTAGTGTGGTGGGAGTGAGGTTGAGGGCAGTGGGGGTTTCAGAGGGCCTTGATGTGACATACAACAGTCTACTGGCAGCTGAAGTTGGGTAATGTGAAAAAGACAGCTTGAGAGGAATCATTCATCCTCTATATCACACTGTTTTCTTTTTTTTTTTTTTAAGATTTTCTTTTGCCCTCAGGAGTTTGTATAACTCTATAATTTAAGAAGTTACTGCAACTCTGAAAAACATTTCACATATGAATGCCATCTTTTGTTGGAGAAAAAGAGTATTAAAAGTAAAATAAATTTAAAGTGGAATTGATCACTAATGTGAATAGATCACAACGTTTTTATGGAACTAAATAAAATCATTGTGCCGCTAACCTGGTCTTGTTAAAATGTTTACAATGAACTTGTGTAAGTTACATGGGGAATACTATTTGTCAGCCATTGAAAACATTTTATGAGGAGCAACCCCACATCCAAGGAGCGGTGGCTGCACAGGCACAGGAGGGCCAAGAGGAGTTACTCCACGTTCAAAGTCACAAGGGGCAGTGGTGAGGAGATACCCCTCTTCCAAGGTAAGGAGCAGTGGCTGTGCTTTGCTGGAGCAGCTGTGAAGAGATACCCTACGTCCAAGGTAAGAGAAACCCAAGTAACACGGTAGGTGTTGCAAGAGGCATCAGAGGGCAGACACACAAGCCATAATCACAGAAAACTAGTCAATCTAGTCACACAGACNGGAGATACCCCTCTTCCAAGGTAAGGAGCAGTGGCTGTGCTTTGCTGGAGCAGCTGTGAAGAGATACCCTACGTCCAAGGTAAGAGAAACCCAAGTAACACGGTAGGTGTTGCAAGAGGCATCAGAGGGCAGACACACAAGCCATAATCACAGAAAACTAGTCAATCTAATCACACAGACCACAACCTTATCTAACTTAATGAAACTAAGCCATGCCCTATGGGGCCACCCAAGATGGGAGGGTCATGGTGAAGAGGTCTGACAGAATGAGGTCCATTGGAGAAGGGAATGGCAAACCACTTCAGTATTCTTGCCTTGAGAACCCCATGAACAGTATGAAAAGGCAAAAATGAAAGGATACTGAAAGAGGAACTCCCCAGGTCAGTAGGTGCCCAATATGCTACTGGAGATCAGTGGAGAAATAACTCCAGAAAAAAATGAAGGGATGAAGCCAAAGCAAAAACAACATCCAGCAATGGATGTGACTGGTGATGGAAGTCAAGTCTGATGCTGTAAAAAGCGATATTGCATAGGAACCTGGAGTGTTAGGTCCATGAATCAAGGTGAATTGGAAGTAGTCAAACAGGAGATGGCAAGAGTGANGAAGGGATGAAGCCAAAGCAAAAACAACATCCAGCAATGGATGTGACTGGTGATGGAAGTCAAGTCTGATGCTGTAAAAAGCGATATTGCATAGGAACCTGGAGTGTTAGGTCCATGAATCAAGGTGAATTGGAAGTAGTCAAACAGGAGATGGCAAGAGTGAACGTCGACATTCTAGGAATCAGTGAACTGAAATGGACTGGAAAGGGTGAATTTAACTCAGATGACCATTATATCTACTACTGTGGGCTGGAATCCCTCAGAAGAAATTGGGTAGGCATGATGGTCGACAAAAGAGTCCAAAATGCAGTACTTGGATGCAATCTCAAAAACGACAGAATGATCTCTGTTTGTTTCCAAGGCAAACCATTCAATATCACGGTAATCCAAGTCTATGCCCCAACCAGTAATGCTGAAGAAGCTGAAGATGAATGGTTCTATGAAGGCCTACAAGACCTTTTAGAACTAATACCCCCAAAAGATGTCCTTTTCATTATAGGGGACTGGAATGCAAAAGTAGGAAGTCAAGAAACACCTGGGGTCATAGGCAAATCTGGCCTTGGAATATGGAATGAAGCATGGCAAAGGCTAATAGAGTTTTGCCAAGAGAACACACTGGTCATAGCAAACACCCTCTTCCAACAACACAGGAGAAGACTCTACACATGGATATCACCAGCTGGTCAACACTGAAATGAGATTGATTATATTCTTTGCAGCCAAAGATGGAGAAGCTCTATATAGTCAGCAAAAACAAGACCAGGAGCTGACTGTGGCTCAGATCATGAACTCCTTATTTCCAANCCCCATGAATCGCAGCACACCGGGCTTCCCTGTCCATCACCAACTCCCGAATTTCACTCAGACTCACGTCCATCAAGTCAGTGATGCCATCCAGCCATCTCATCCTTTGTCATCTTCTCCTCCTGCCCCCAACCCCTCCCAGCATCAGGGTCTCTTCCAACGAGTCAACTCTTCACATGAGGTGGCCAAAGTACTGGAGTTTCAGCTTCAGCATCATTCCCTCCAAAGAAATCCCAGGGCTTATCTCCTTCAGAATGGACTGGTTGGATATCCTTGCAGTCCAAGGGACTCTCAAGAGTCTTCTCTAACACCAGAGTTCAAAAGCATCAATTCTTCGGTGCTCAGCTTTCTTCACAGTCCAACTCTCACATCCATACATGACCACTGGAAAAACCATAGCCTTAACTAGGTGGACCTTTGTTGGCAAAGTAATGTCTCTGCTTTTAAATATGCTGTCTAGGTTGGTCATAACTTTTCTTCCAAGGAGTAAGTGTCTTTTTATTTCATGGCTGCAGTCACCATCTGCAGTGATTATGTTAATGTTCCCCAAATGTTATTCTTTACCTCAATTATTAAAACTCTTTTAGCTTAAGGCTGATACCCAACTTTTTCCTCTCTCCCTATCTGACAAGTTAGGTTTGCATGTCCTAGGGCCCAGTCTAGTCTGAGTAATCAAAAGGACTAAGGTGAATCATAGCAAAGAAAACTCCAGACAAGCTGGCAGAAAATACAAAATGGTTATAGGTGACTATTTCTGCTCACTGATTTTCATGTGCTGATTTTTGTACCCCATGGAGTAGTTTCACAGTTTTCTACATGCCATAGAAGGCCTCTCTTCCTGGTTTATGCTCTGGCCACCTAATTCTTGTCTGTCGTCATATTTTTACCAATTGGTAATATTTCAGCATACCAAGAAAGTGTAGGCAAGAGGCATGGCCATTTGAGTTATAAAGATTCATATGGAGAAAACAAGGCTCTTGCCTTGACAGAAAGCTTTTATGTGGAGATCCTATTCTCTAAACCCCAGTCAAAAAAAATGAGCACTCACCCCCTGCAAATGTATATTCATTCACTTATAAACCATGTACTGCATGCCACTGTGCCATCACAGGACACATGCTATAAATATGCAAAAGGAGAGGCTTTAAAAGTATATAAGTAGTTGTAGAGCGGGTGTTGTTTCTTTTCTTATTGTCCCTCTGGGGTTTTTGCAAAGCAGGATATACGAGAGATTGAGAATGGTACAAAGGACAACAATAAAGATAAATTGTTAAAAAGAGTGGCAGCTTCTGATTGTGGGTATTGGTATACTTGGAGTGATAGCCACACTATACCTGGGATTACCATGAAATGAAATAAATAACAAGGCATCTCACATGTATTACTTACTACTTTCTCAACCTTATGCTGAAACAAAAATCTCAGCATTCCTTTAAGGAGTAGCCGCACCAGAGAATCATTTTTTCCCATAAGAAATTTTGTTTGTTTGTTTTTTTAGAAGGGTTTTAGTGGGAATACTGATGTAGAAAAGGCAAATGCAATCTAAAAGTGGGAAAAGTTGCTAAACTGGAAAATCACTGACCTACAGGGATCGTAAACTTTTTCCAACTTTTTGTTGCAGTAAAACAGACAAAACATAGTATTTACTATCTTAAACATTGTTAAGTATACATTCCATTAGTACTAAATATATTAATATCATTAAAGTAACAATAACCATCCCCACCATCCTTCTGCATCTCTTCTTACCTTGTAAAACTGAAACTCTAACTCCTCAGTGCCCACTTCCTCCAGGTCTTGAAACCATTAGTCTACTTTCTGTAGAGTTCACTACTGTAAGCACCTCATGCAAGCGGAATCACACAGTATTTGTCTTTTTGTGACCGGCTGATTTTATTGAGCAGAAACTCTTCAGTGTTCAATTATTTTGCAGTAGGTGTAATAATTCTCTTCTTTTTCAAGCCTCAATACTATTCCATTTGATGTATATATCAAGTTTTGTTTATGTATTCATTCATCGATGGGTATTTGGGTTGCTTCCGTGTTTTACTTATTGAGAATAATGCTACTGTGAACATGGGTATACAAACAGCTCAAGACTCTGCCTTCAATTATTTTGAGTCCATACTCAGAACTAGAATTGCTGAGTCGTATGACAACACGAATGGAAGGGCAGGGAAGAGTGGCAAGAAAAGGGGTAGATACAGACAGACACACGGGACAGCCACTCACAGAAGGATGCTCCATGAGCCCGAGGGATTGACAGGGTCAAGAGCAAGGAGGAAGGATCAGCCAAGGAAGTGAGGTAGATGCCTCCAGAAAACGGAAGGGTTTGGCTGAGCCTGAACATGGGGAGCGTGCACTTAACATTTCCCTTCCTCCACGTAAAGTCAAGATGGTCGGAAGCACAAGAGGAAGTGGCTAAGTGAGGCAGAGGGGCAGAGAAAGACCTCTGCACCCTTGCAGGGGTCGAGCATCAAGACTGACTGCAAATGCTCTTCCCAAGTGTGCGTGGACCTCTCTCAGGGAGGCTGACTGAGGAGGCCAAGAGGAGGAAGGAAGGAAGACCTCATCTTGAACTTTGAATCAAGATGTCATCAAGAGGTGCCATCAGGGGAGCCAGGAGACCATTCTTCTGGCCCTTTTCAAATGCAATCTAGTGAATTAAAAGATCAAGTGACTCCCCACCTCCTTCCCATCCCAGAGAGCCTTTCATCTCAGTCCATCTTAGGCTTTCCAGATCGCCTCAGAAAGCACATGCCCAGTGAGCAGCTTGGCTAGCCCAAGGCTGGGACAGATGACTGCGCTTGCTGAGGGCCTGAAGCCAGCGTGCTGATAAGGAAGCCCTTCCAGTAAAAGCAGCTGATTTACGGAGTATGGAGTGGAGACCTGCATGGATTGTGACCAAATGAGCAGATCCTCAACAGCCCACCTCATCTAGTTCTGCTACATGGTCACTGGTACCTCACGTTACAGTTACAGCCATGTCGGGGATCCCTGGCAACCAGTTGCTAAGGGGAGAAAAAACTCAGCTTTATTTCCAGATGGGTCAGCTTGCTGTGGGGTTTCCCAGGTGGCTCAGTGGTAAAGAACCTGCCCACAAAGCAGGAGATCTGGGTTCGATCCCTGGGTTGGGAAGATACCCTGGAGGAGGAAATGGCGACCCATGCCAGGATTCTGGCCTGAAGAATCCCATGGACAGAGGAGCCTGGTGGCTACAGTCCATGGAGTTGTAGAGTCAGACATGACTGAAGCGACTGTTCACACACACACACAGCTTCATATGCAGGTGCAAGCCAGAAATGGACTGATGCTGTATTATAGCCCCACTCAGGGTTGGACTTAACAGAGAGTGGAGAAGGAATATCCCCCAATGGGCCACAGTTTCACTAAAGTTGTTGCTTCTTCACTTTGGATAGAAAGAGAAACAGCCCAATGTTCAAATATATTGAGACTGATGGACAGCAGCAGATAGCTTGACTGTCTGTTCAGGAGCCTAGAAAGAAAAGGAGTGGAAAGTCAGGGACACTAATGTCTGGGGCCAAAGCATATTAGTCAGTGGGTGCAAAATAAAAAGACCTGCATGTCCTATGTTCATGCCTCAGACAGTATCTATTGTGGAAGAAGCACAAAAGAATAACATAGACAACATGACTGACTGTTACCGTTAGCCAGCCTTGACACATGTCATCTCTGTGGTGTCAAGATATGAGCTAAGTGGCTATGGAGAGAATTAGTGAATGGATCCAAAAGCAAAGTTTCCCACTGACTAAGGCTGCTGCTGCTGCTGCTGCTGCTGCTAAATCACTTCAGTCGTGTCCGACTCTGTGTGACCCCATAGATGGCAGCCCACCAGGCTCCGCCGTCCCTGGGATTCTCCAGGCAAGAACACTGGAGTGGGTTGCCATTTCCTTCTCCAATGCATGCAAGTGAAAAGTGAAAAGTGAAAGTGAAGTCGCTCAGTCATGCTCGACTCTTTGCAGCCATGAATTAAAAAGATGCTTACTCCTAAGAGAAGGCAATGGCACCCCACTCCGGTACTCTTGCCTGGAGAATCCCATGGACAGAGGAGCCTGGTGGGCTGCAGTCCATGGGGTTGCGAAGAGTCAGACACGACTGAGTGACTTCACTTTCACTTACTTCTTGGAAGAAAAGATATGACCAAGCTAGACAGCATATTAAAAAGCAGAGAGATTACTTTGCCAATAAAGGTCCATCTAGTTAAAGCTATGGTTTTTCCAGTAGTCATGTATGGATGTGATTGTTGAACTATAAACAAAGCTGAGCACCGAATAATTGATGCTTTTGAACTGTGGTGTTGGAGAAGACTCTTGAGAGTCCCTTGGACTGCAAGGAGATCCAACCAGTCCATCCTACAGGAAACCAGTCCTGAATATTCTTTGGAAGGACTGGTGTTGAAGCTGAAATTCCAATACTTTTGCCACCTGATGCGAAGAGCAGACTCATTTGAAAAGACACTGATGCTGGGAAGATTGAAGACAGGAGAAGGGGACGACAGAGGATGAGATGGTTGGATGGCATTACCAACTCAATGGACATGAGTTTGAGTAAACTCCAGGAGTTGGTGATGGACAGGGAGGCCTGGCGTGCTGCAGTTCCTGGTGACACAAAGAGTCGGACATGACTGAGCAACTGAAGTGAACTGAACTGCAGGCTCATGTAACTAGTGTTACCTCCAAAAATCCAACCCACCAGCAAGAGAAACCACTGCTGAGTTCCCAGCTGGTCCATCATGCACACTAGCCAAATATTTGGTGGCAAAATGATTGCCTTAAATCCCTTCCATCCTAGAAGGGCTGGCACCTCATTCTGGTGGGAAGAGACATGTATTCCAGGGATATGCTAGCTTTCCTGCCTGCTGGGTCTCAGCTAGCACTGGCACCTGAGGACTCACGGAGGGTTTGATTCACTGATTCAAGATCCCATATGGCATCCTAACAGATTGGGACCAGTGTACAGCAAAGGAGGTGCTGCAGTGAATCCACAACCATGGCATTCATTGGATTTATTGGATGCCACCCCATCCAGAAACTGCCAGACAGAGAAAGGAATTGGAAGACCTCTCTACCTAAAGCTCCAAGAAGCTAGAGGGTCAGCCTCCAAGGTGCCGGATATGCATTGATTCAGAGATGCTTCTGGGGCCCCAATGAGAACACAGGGATTTAGGAAGCAAAGAATGACAGCAAACAAATCTCTTTTCCCCTATGACCCACCCGGGGAGTCTGTGCCGCCTGTCCCCGCCTTCAGCTCTGTTTGGGCTCATAGATCCCAGAAGGTCCTTGCAGCTAAACACAGGGGTCTCACTGACTGAGAAGCCACGGGTGCCCCTTGGGTACCTGGGGCTACTTTACCCAAGGAGCGGTGCGCCAGAGGAGCCCACAGGGAACTGCCACGAAGAGGAGGTGGGTACCACCCCCCAGGAGGTGGGCAGGACTGGGTCACACCCCCGGGCATCCCCCACAGCTGAGGGGCACAGTGCAGTGGCCCCTGGGACCTGGAGCAGTTGCCCCCGATACATGTGAGGACATGGAGGGTGAGTGGGTGTGGGCCGTGATGGAGACAAGGTTGTGGGGGTGGGGAATGGCCCAGAAAGTGCTCGAATCCAGCCATCTGGGCCCTGGGTGCTGCTGGAGGCCCACCCCCATCCACGCCTAGAGCTCAGGTCTCTTCTAGAGGCTGATGCCCCGCCTACAGTGGCCTGGACGTCCCCTCCCCAGAGCAGCTCACGGGCCCTTCCCAGGGAGGCCACGCCCACACCAGAGGAGACCACACCCCTTTCTGGAGCAGGCCTCGCCCCTCCTCAGAGCAGGCCACGCCCCCTCCCAGGATAGTCAGGGTTCAGTGGAAACGGTGGCTGAATTTATTTTTGGGGCTCCAAAATCACTGCAGATGGTGATTGCAGCCATGAAATTAAAAGACGCTTACTCCTTAGAAGGAAAGTTATGACCGACCTAGACAGTATATTAAAAAGCAGAGACATTACTTTGCCAACAAAGGTCTATCTAGTCAAGGCTGTGGTTTTTCCGGTAGTCATGTATGGATGTGAGAGTTGGACCATAAAGAAAGCTGAGCGCCAAAGAACTGATGCTTTTGAACTGTGGTGTTGGAAAAGACCCTTGAGAGTCCCTTGGACAGCAAGGAGATCCAACCAGTCCATCCTAAAGGAGATCAGTCCTGGGTATTCATTGGAAGGACTGATGTTGAAGCTGAAACTACAATATTCTGGCTGCCTGATGTGAAGAGCTGACTAATTTGAAAAGACCCTGATACTGGGAAAGATTGAGGGCAGGAGGAGAAGGGGATGACAGAGAATGAGATGGTTGGATGGCATCACCAACTCAGTGGACATGAGTTTGGGTAAACTCCGGGAGTTGGTGACGAGCAGGGAGGCCTGGTGTGCTGTGGTTCATGGGGTTACAAAGAGTTGGACATGACTGAGCGACTGAACTGAATGGCTGATCATTACATAGACACAGGGGCCTGGTGGCCTTGGCCCAAATGGGACAACTCAGAAGGGTCATCTGAGCTCCAGAGTTCCGTGGAGGGCTGGCCTGCATGGCGGCCCAGTTTCTCCCTCTGCCCACTCCCACTTCCTCGGGTATTGATCCCAAGACAACTCTAAATAACATTCCTACAGGACAATCTCTATCTCACAGTCTGTTTCTAGGGAACCCAATCTGTGACACTAATTCATATTTCAATGTACTCTAATTTCATCCATCTCTGGAAATTTCCATGGCACTAGCTTTGGCATAGACCTACAGGGCTTTTAGTCATTGAACCTTGAGTTGATTTGTCCCATCTCCTGGCAACCTTGAGGCACAGTCATCAACTCTTCCCTAGAGTTTGTTCCCTTCTCCTCTGCCTAGTCCATCTCCTTGGTTCTGCTGAGTTTGCCTTACCCAGTTTCTCCGAAGTTGCCAGTGGTTTCTAATAAGACTCAGATCTATGTCCAGAGATAGGTATTTTGCTACACACTAGCACAGTGCTTTCACTTTAATATTTCTGACTAAAATGAAAATCTAAGACATAAAAAGTGTTTACTAGATCAAGAGCTTGGAAGACCAGAGAAGAAACAGGATCATCAATACACAAAAACAATTTTTTCTCTCTCTGAGGGAAAAGGGAAAAATCAAATGCTAGATAAAAGAACAAGGTTATGCAACAGAGAAAACAGAAGGCCTAGGCCCTAGTCAGCTGGGACGTGATTTATGACTCTGATTCAGCGTAATCTGCACAGTAAGTGACAAAATGTTCCCAGGTTCACAGGTTTTACTCTTTCCTAACTTATATGGGGTTTTGTTTGTGTATTTCCCTTGGGCTTTGATATATAAATCTTGCCAAATATATTTCACAACAATGTCCTTGACCTGAACTGTTCTTTCACATTTTATCTAAAATCCATCGGAAAACCTATTATATTCCCTGACCTTTGCTTAGAAGAAGTTGAGCAGCTGCAGGAATAGATAATATAAAATTGAATTTCCCAGATGTTTATTTCAAGTCTTGGCAGAGGTTGTCAGGATATGTTCAGAGTCAGCTTATCCTGTTAATCAGTATCAAAATAATCTGGACTATAAAATGGTATCATCAAAATAAAATTCTATCAACTTTTTCCTGGTAAATACATGTGACTGCCTATAAAACAAAAGAAATCTAGATACTAAATAAATCGTTTTCTCCATTCAATTTTATACACAGACTGTGATTCACTATACCTCATCCTGCATGCTGTAATACAAGCACAACATATTAAGTACAATTATCTCAACACTAGTTTTCAAATAGTCCAATATTAACAGATAAATGATCAATGGTTCATTTAGATACCAAGCTACTGATCATCTGGGCCTCTACTTTAGGATCAGTCACACTGCACAACCACAGGCTTGGATCCCTTCCTTAAACTATACACAAACATTAACTCAAATAACTCAATATAAGAGCTAAAACTATAAAACTCTTAGAAGAAAGCACTGGTATAAATCTCTGAGACTTTGGATTTGGTAATAGCTTTTTAGATATGATACCAAAAACACAAGCAACTAGCAGAAAAAAATAGATAAACTGGAATTCATCAAAATGAAAATCTTTGTGTTGTGAGAAAATTTTGAAAACAAGTGTACTTGTATCCAGAATATATAAAGAATTCTCAAAACTCAACAATAATAAGACAATCCAATGCATCATCATGTTATTAAATAATATACAGGGAATGGTCAGTCACAAATGTAAAGAGGCTCAGTATCTTTAGTATCAGAGAAATGTAAAATTAAACATACAGTAAGATATCAGCACATAGTCATTAAATAACTAAAATACTTCAGTTCAGTCACTCAGTCGTGTTTGACTTTTTGGGACCCCATGAACTGCAGCATGCCAGGCCTCCTTGTCCATTACCACCTCCTGGAGTTTACCCAAACTCATGTCCATTGAGTCAGTGATGCCATCCAACCATCTCATTCTCTGTCTAGCAACACCACATACNTTCAGTTCAGTCACTCAGTCGTGTTTGACTTTTTGGGACCCCATGAACTGCAGCATGCCAGGCCTCCTTGTCCATTACCACCTCCTGGAGTTTACCCAAACTCATGTCCATTGAGTCAGTGATGCCATCCAACCATCTCATTCTCTGTCTAGCAACACCACATACCCAGTATGTGTTGCAACTGGCACTTTCATGCATTGTTGATGAGAGTACAAAATGGTATAATCATTCCAGAAATCTGTTCATAGTGTCTTATAAAGTTAAATGTGCATTTTCACATGATCCAGCAATTTCACTCATCGAATATGCAGCTAAAATAAATGAAAGCAGATGGCCACACAAACACTTGTACAAGAATGTTCACAGCAGGTTTATTTATATTAACCCCTGGAAACAAGTCAAAGGTTAACATGGAAGTGAAAGGTATACATTGTGATATATTCCCTCAAAAGAGCAGTAATCAGCAATAAAAAGGACAGAACAACTTCATGTGACAGCCTGAGCAAATTTCCAAATCACAATGCTGAAGATAAAAATCGAGACACTGAAGAGTGCATACTGTATGAATTTACTAATATAAAAGTCTTGTAAAGTCAAAAGCAAATTTGTAATTCCAGAAAGGAGCTCGTTGCCTGGTGCCAGGTCAAGGTAGATACACTTACTAAAAGGTTGCAGGATGATTGACTGGGATGGTATTTATGTAACTGGTATGATTTGTCAAAACTTCTCAAACTGCACATTTAAAAATCTGTGTGTTTCACTATATGTAAATTATACTAGTGGTAGGGAAAATGTCCCTCATGACCTCTGCCCCTTGGCATTATGCTCAGGATTATGTTCTGTTATGTGGTAGAAGAAACTTGACACATGGAATTAAGGTTGTTAATCAGTTGATCTTGAGATGGGGAGAGGATCTTGAAATGTCTGGGTGGGTCTAATGTAACCATGAGGATTCTTAAAAGTGGAAGAGGGAGACAGAGCAGAAGTTTTAACAGATGTCATGGAAATTGAAGTTAGATCTGAAGCACGAAAGAGACTTGATGTACACTTGTTAGCATGAAGATAGAGGGCACTGCATGGAAACTGAAAGAAGGAACTAAAGTCCAATTAAGCCTGGAAGTGGGTTTCCCCCAACTCCCCCAAGCTGGAGCCTCCAGTAAGGAACATAGCCCTGTAAACACCTTGATTTTGGCCTTGTATGATCCCAAGTCGAATTCCTAGTTGAGCCCACCTGAATTTCTGACCCACTGAAACTGTGAGATAATAAGTAGATGTTATTGCAAACTACTATGAACAAAGCTAGTGGAAGTGATGGAATTCCAGTTGAGCTATTTCAAATCCTAAAAGATGATGCTGTGAAAGTGCTGCACTCAATATGCAAGCAAATATAAACATTCAGCAGTGGTCACAGGACTGGGAAAGGTCAGTTTTCATTCCAATCTCAAAGAAGGGCAGTGCCAAAGAATGTTCAAACTACTGCACAGTTGCACTCATTTCACATGCTAGCATACTGCTAAGCTAAGTCACTTCAGTCGTGTCTGACTCTGTGTGACCCCATAGATGGCAGCCCACCAGGCTCCCCCGTCTCTGGGATTCTCCAGGCAAGAACACTGGAGTGGGTTGCCATTTCTCTCTCCAATGCATGAAAGTGAAAAGTGAAAGGGAAGTCGCTCAGTTGTGTCCGACTCTTAGCGACCCCATGGACTGCAGTCTACCAAGCTCCTCCGTCCATGGGATTTTCCAGGCAAGAGTACTGGAGTGGGTTGCCATTGTCTTCTCACACTAGCATAGTCATGCTCAAAATTCTCAAAATGCTCAAGCCAGGCTTCAACAGTATGTGAACCAAGAATGTTCAGATGTTCAAGCTGGATTTAGAAAAGGCAGAGGAACCAGAAATCAAATAGCCAGCATCTGTTGGATCATAGAAAAAGCAAGAGAATTCAAGAAAAACATCTACTTCTGCTTCACTGACGATGCTAAAGCCTTTGACTGTGTGGATCACAACAAACAGTGGAGAATTCTTAAAGAGATGGGAATACCAAACCACCTTACCTACCTCCTGAAAAACCTGTATGCAGGTCAAGAAGCAACAGTTAGAACCAGACATGGAACAACGGACTGGTTCCAAATTGGGAAAGGAGTACATCAAGGCTGTATACTGTCACCCTGCTTTAACTTATATGCAGAGTACATCATGAGAAATGCTGGGCTGGATGAAGCACAAGCTGGAATCAAGATTGCCAGGAGAAATATCAATAACTTCAGATATGCAGATGACACCACCCTTATGGCAGAAAGCGAACAGGAACAAAAGAGGCTCTTGATGAAACTGAAAGAGGAGTAAAAAAAGCTGGCTTAAAACTCAACATTCAAAAAACAGAGATCACGGCATCCTGTCCCATCGTTCATGGTAAATAGATGGGGAAACAATGGAAACAGTGACGAACTTTATTTTCTTGGGTTCCAAAATCACTGCAGATGGTGACTGCAGTCACAAAATTAAAAGACACTTGCTCCTTGAAAGAAAAGCTATGACAAAACTAGACAGCATATTAAAAAGCAGATACATTTCTTTGCCGACAAAGGTCTGAATAGTCAAAGCTATGGTTTTTCCAGTAGTTATGTATGGATGTGAGAGTTGGACTATAAAGAAGGCTGAGCACCAAATAAGTGATGCTTTTGAAGTGTGGTGTTGTAGAAGATTCTTGAGAGTCCCTTGGACTGCAAAGAGATCCAACCAGTTCATCCTAAAGGAAATCAGTCCTGAATATTCATTNTTATGTATGGATGTGAGAGTTGGACTATAAAGAAGGCTGAGCACCAAATAAGTGATGCTTTTGAAGTGTGGTGTTGTAGAAGATTCTTGAGAGTCCCTTGGACTGCAAAGAGATCCAACCAGTTCATCCTAAAGGAAATCAGTCCTGAATATTCATTGGGAGGACTGATGCAGAAGCTGAAACTCCAATACTTTAGTCATTGATGCAAAAAACTGACTCATTGGAAAAGATCCTGATGCTGGAAAAGATTGAAGGCAGGAGAAGAAAGGAAAATAAATTTTACATAGTCATTAAATTGACTTGCACAGGATTCCATTAGGTGTTAATGAGTGAGAAAAATGTATAGTATCCTATTTTTGTAAAACAAACAATGACAAAGAAAACCTTTATTTGCATATATGTACAAACATGTGTGTTCATGAATCTATATTACCATACTAGGGCTACCAGATTGGGGATAATCAAGAAGCAGTTTCAGGTAGAAGAAATGTAGGGAGCAAAGCAAACAGAACAAAAAAGATTATAACACTTGTATGACATGACCATATTTAATATTTATATTACCATCAAGTATGTACTGGGCTTAAAACTTTACAATACACATTTAAAGAAAATACAACAAACTTGTAAATAAATGCTTTCAGCATTCAACTCAATAAGCAAACAATTAGATCAACAAAATGAACCAAAGAAGTAAGGAAGAAGAAATGAACCCATGAAAGTAAAAATGGAAATTGATAGACCCAAAAGATGCGGGTTCCTGACAAAAGCATAAAATCCAGAAATGTCCTGAAAATATTACTTGTAAGAGAGGTAATGAGAACATACACAAGCTAAGAACAGAGATACAACTACAGACACAAAAGAGGTTAACAATATCACATGACTACTATGTGACTTGATTCCAATACACTATAAAATCTAGGGATGACGGATTGCTTTCTAAGAAAATATATATAAATAAACCTTGGCTGAAGAATAGGTAGAAAATATGACTAAATCAATGACCACAGATAATATTGGAAAGATTATTTAATCATACTCTCCCAAAATGTGCCAGAACCCAGAAAAGATGAAAAGCTTCTGAATTCATGGTTAATACTATCTTTACACCAAAACTGGGTAATACTGATGGGTCTTGTTGCTCATCTCCCTGATAGAAGTTTTGTTCCATCTCTTATGGTCCTTGCCTCTCTGCCCTCACTCTGTCCCACTCTCTAGTTTCCAGAGTGGCAGCATGTGACAAAGAGAAGCAATGGACAAGATAGGGGGAAAAAAATCAACAAATAGGTTAGATCTACGAAAAGGATTGGCAGTGACTTGGAAATGCTCTTTAGGGCTTCAGTAGTATCACAGCCACTGTAACCTATGTCTGTATCTTCCACCAGCCAGAGTCCCACACCCACCATTCTGCCCAGCGCCTCTAGAATCTGGGTTTACCTCGTGTTCACATGCAGCTCACTGAGCAGTTCACTTCGCATATAGTCCCAGGACAGTTCCACTGCGCCCAGGTAGTATCTTCTGATGGCACTGAAGCTGCATGGCCAGAGGCACAGAAAGAGGCAGGTAGAGAGCTTGATGTGCATGGCTCTGATGGCTGGAAAATGTTCGACTGGAGAAGTGAAAAATCAGTTCTCCAAAAACATCCTAGGCTTCCAGGAGGCAAAAAAAAAAAAAAAAAAAGGTAAACTTTCTACGATTTTGTGAAAAGTCCCAAAGTTTTCGGAAAGGAGTTTAGGGGACTTAAGAACGGCATGAGAGCTCAGCAGTGGCAGATAGGATTGCTTCCTTTTGGGCGATGGGAAGCTGCCACAGGAAGAAGTGAGTAGGAAGAGGAAGGCTGAGCTCCAGCTTAACCCATTCACCTCTGAAAGCAGCAGGGGCTCAAGACTGCTGCTTTGCTCAGAACCTTGGAGAAAAGGAAGAATTGGGTTCAGGTGAAGAGGAGCACCAAGCTGTCTTCATATTCCTGGTGGCCTCCAACTCTCTCACTTAGCAGCAGGAAGAAGAGACACTCAGGATGTCGAAGATTCTGGAATCTGTGCATTAGCAAGAGCAACCCTGCTTCTCCCCTTGCCCCTCAAGCAGACACCACTGAATGACCTTTAAAACCATAAAGCAGATCCAGTCACTTCTTTGCCCAGAACCCTCCACTGGCTTCTGACCTCATTCAGAGCAATAGCTTACATTTGGACCATGTCCTAGAGTCTTCCCTAAGGGATTCCCTGGTGGCTCAGACAGTAAAGCATCTGCCCACAATGTGGGAGACCCAGGTTCTATCGGAAGAAGGCAATGGCCACCCACTCCGGTACTCTTGCTTAGAAAATTACATGGATGGAGGAGCCTGGTGGGCTATGGAGCCTGGTGGGCTACAGTCCATGGGGTCACAAAGAGTCAGATAGACTGAGCAATTGAACTGAACTATGTCAGATGCTTTACACATTATGTGATTTAATCCTCACAGTGAGGCTGCAAAGTAAGTACAGGTGCACCATCTAAGGGGAAGAGTGGTTAAGTGGTTCACCAAAGAGCACACAATGGTTCATTTGTCCTAATCAGACATGGTCCTATGCAAACACCGTCCCAGGCACCTGGTGCACAGCAGGGAAAACCATCCACTGAGAGACGCTAAACAATACCTGTGAGACAGGGGTCCCTTATGTATGTCAGGTAAACTAAGAACTGCACCCCGAAAGAAAGTAAAGTATGAGAAGGGGAAGGAGGGATGAACCAGGTCGCAATTTTAAATGCCAACGGTCATGGGATGCGTACCTTAAGCGCAAATGTAAGAAGCTTACATTTCAGTAAGGGGCCTGTGACTTGTACACTGAAGGCTCTAGGGAGACATGGTAGGGTTCTGAGCAAGGGAGGATCGTGATCTCTGGCCACAGCCGTGAGGATCGGGTTTAAGGGTACGAAAGCAGGTGGCATGTTCGCTGAGGGCCATTTGGGCTGAGACGGAAGCATCGGAATAACAGCAAGGTTTCTGGCAGGGCGGTGTCGCCTTGAACTAGAATGGAGTCACAGCGACAGCTGTCGCTTGGGGCTGGGGCAGTGATAAGTACGTGCTCAGTGTTGACATGAACAATCATCACGAGCCCGCCTTTGAACTTTTTCGTAAAGGAAAGAGCGAAACAGCGTTCGCGAGGGAAAGACCGCGTAACCTTTCGCGGGGAACCGAAAGGAACCCTCTTCCCAGCAACCGGAGAGCGGGACCGGAAGTGCGGAGCCAGTGCGGCTGCCAAAAACCTTCTGCTTACGTGCGGCCGGGCCCGCCGGGGGGCGGGGCCACTGCGCCTGTAGCCCCGCCCCCCCGGAGCTTTGTGACGCGCCGGCGCGCTGAGAAGGGGAGGGGACAGCCCGCGCCCCGCCCGGCTTCTTCCGCCGCTGCCGTGGGAATGGAAACATCTACCCCACGTACCGGAAGCCAGCTCGCGCAGACGGCGGCGCGCCACTCCGCGTCCTCCCGCGGCGAAGCCCCTCGGGTGTCATCGCGAGACGAGCTCGCCGAAATGGCCGCCGCCAGTCAAGGTAAGGGCGGGCGCGGGCCCCCGTGGCGCCGTGAAGAGCCGCCTTCCCGGGCTCCGGAAAGGGATGGGCTCCGCTCCTCCCAGGCCAGGCCGCGCCCTCCGCCCCAGGAAGCCCGCGCGGCGAAGGGTCGGCGGAGGGCGCTGGAGCTCGGGCGGCCCAGCCAAGGTCAGCGGCCGCGCTGGAGCCGACCTTTTCCGGGGGGTCGACGCGGGGCAGGCTCCTCTGCCTTCCGGCCCCGCCCCGGCAATCTGGGCCTGGCAACTTTTGGTTTGTGTTCTCGGAAAAGGTCGGGAACCCAGAGACTTCAGGCGGGTCATTCTGTGTGCGAGCTGCCCCTCCTGTCGCTTTGATGGGTTTGAAAGCGGACACAGGATACGGTTCTTGGAAATCGTCTCTGTAGTCTGCATAGTCAGGAGTCCCAGAAAAAGACAACAGAGTCCCTATAATCAAATAAACAGTGGACCAAGTCTTCCTGCTTCTTGTCCCACTGTGAATGCTGCAGACTATATTCAGTTCAGTACTGTCTCTTAGGGCTTCCCTGGTGGGTTAGATGGTAAAGCGTCTGCCTGCAATGCAGGAGACCTGGGTTCGATCCCTGGGTCGGGAAAATCCTCTGGAGAAGGAAATGGCCACCCGCTCCAGTACTCTTGCCTGGAAAATTCCATAGACGGAGGAGCCTGTTGGGATACAGTCCATGGGGTCGCAAAGAGTCCGACACTACTGAGCGACTTCACTTTCACTGTCTTACAGAGCCATCACCGAAAACTCATATATGCTTGTAAGAGTTTTATAAACTTAAATAAACAAGGTTACAGAAATTCTGTTTAAAACACAAGAGTGGAAGGACTCAGAATTCATTCTTTCTTATTTGCCATGTTTCACTGTTACCTGTACTCTTTGGTTATGGACAGCTGTCATGTCCATATGGTGGAGATAGCCCCGCGCCTCTTCCAGCTCCACATTCAGTGCTGTCACAATTTCATGATGTCACACCCTGGCTGTGCATGTCCAAGACAGACACACACACACACACACCAGTCTGCCCCCGCCCCAGCTCTGCCTTCAGCACCGTCACAATTCCATGATGTCAGGCCCTGGCTGTGGGTGTGCAACACACAGTCTGCCCCCCCTACACACAGCAGTCTACCACTCTGCACCAGTCTACACACACAGACACATACTCACACCAGTCTGTTCACACACACTGACACACATACACCAGTCTGCCCCACACACACACACTAGTCTGCCCCTGTCCCAGCTCTGCGTTCAGTGCTGTCGCAATTCAGTCATGTCATGCCCTTACTGTTCCTGTGCAACACATACACACACCAGTCTGTACACACATACACTGATACACACACCAGGCTGCCCCCACACACACCATTCTACCCCCCCCACCAGTCTACACACACACACAGACACACATACACATGGCTGCCCTCGCTCCAGCTCCTCATTCAGTGCCATCACAATTCAGTGATGTCATGCCCTGGCTGTGCGTGTGCAACACACACACACAGCAGTTTGCCCCCCCCCACAGACACCAATCTGCACATGTGCACACACATACCAGTCTGCCCCCACCCCAGCTCCATGTTGAGTGCCATCACAATTCAGCGATATCAGGCCCTGGCTATACATGTGCAACACACACACCCACACACACCAGTGTGCCCCACACACACACCAGTCTCCCCCTCGCACCAGTCTGCACATACACACCAGTCTGCCCCCTGCCCCCACCACACACACACCAGTCTGCCCACACACACACATATCCCAATCTGCACACGTGCACACACACACACCAGTCTGCCTCCACCCCAGCTCCGAGTTCAGCACCGTCACAATTCAGTGATGTCATGCCCTGGCTGTGGGTGTGCACGACACGCCAGCCTGTCCCCACCCCATCACGATCTTTCCACGTTTCCCAGCACACCACGGAATTGCAGTGACTCTAAGGTGTTGGTAAAGAGTCAGCCTGCAATGTGGGAGACTTGGGTTCAATATCTGGGTCAGGCAGATGCCCTGGGGAAGGAAATGGCAACCCACTCCAGTGTTCTTGCCTGGAAAATCCCATAGACAGAGAAGCCTGGTGGGCTACAGACCACCAGGTCGCAAAGACTCAGACACAACTGAGTGATAAACACTTGCAAGGTGTTGGTATCCATAAGGGAGTTTCTGCAGAGCAGACTGCCCTCAATTTACTTAAAATGTGTAGCGAATAAGATATTTGCACTTAGGAAATTGTGGTGAGAAACCTTGAGGTTGCCAGTAGGGATTTGTCTTTATCATACTGATGATCACTAATCCTGTAATCCTTTCTGCCCCTACTGGCAATCAAGGCTACTCCACATAGCGCTTGGCAGCATTTGTTGAATGACTGAGTCACTTTGGGTGAACTCAGTGTCTCTGATTTGACCTGTTTGGGCTGGAGCCCTCTCTTAAGCTAAGGGTCTTGACATTAAAACAAAACTCAAAACTCTTGCTTGTTTTCAGTGATGTTCTTTAACCCAGGGAGAGATTTTCTTCTTCAACACAGCATTAATGTGTTGTGGTTACATTGGAAGAAAAATTGTCATTTAACTACTGCTTAGCCCATACAGGGCTTCCCAGGGGCTCAGTGGTAAAGAATCTGCTTGCCAGTGCAGGAGATGCAGGTTCAATCCCTGGGTGGAAGGAAATGGCAACCCATTCCAGTATTCTGGCCTGGGAAATCCCATGGGACAGAAGAGCTTGGCGTGCTACAGTCCATGGGGTCACAAAGAGTCAGACAGGACTGAGCAACTGAACAACAGTAGGCCCTAGAAAATCCAGTCCCTTAAACACCTGTAGTTTGGTTTTGCTAAATTGGGATCTGTGGTCTGCCTTGAATTCTTCAATTATATTTTGGGCATTGTGTCAAGTAAGGATTGACTTTTAGTCTTCATTAGTACAGATACCTAGTAGTTCTCACACAATGTGTTGGAAACTTTCTTTCCCTAGTAAATAACTTTTATGCCGTGTTACTGACAGTCAAATGACTATATGTGTAGACCTTCTAGACTCTGGGTTCTCTTCCATTGGTAGATTTTTCTATGCTTATGTCAGTTCTGCACTTTCAAATAGAGTAGTTGTATAACTCTTGAAATTAATTACCTCTGTGTTACTGTAATTTTGTAAGAAGTCTTGAAATGCTTTGAACTTTATTTTTTTTCTCCCACTGTTGTTTTGGTCGCTGGTGGCACATTGTGTTTTCCTAAGTGATTTCAGCAATATTTCCACATTCCCCCATGCCTTTTTTTTTTTTCCAGTGTGACTTTGACACTCAGCAGTACTGGGGTCTATCTATTGCCCTTTGAATCTTAAGTGGACGTTTGTGACTGCTCCAACAGAATACAGTGGAAATAACACTGCATGGCTTTGGAGGCTAGGTTTGAAATGGTAATGAAGCTTCTGCCTAGCCCTTGAGTTTCCTCACTGTCTTATTCACTTTTTTGAGACAGGCACCCCTGACCCTAGCCATCAGGTGGTAAGGAAGCCCAAACTAACCCTGAGCAATGCAGCCTGTATGTGTGGATGGAATAGATGATCCCAGACCCCTGCCTGAGATTGCCACTCTGCAGTGTTTTGTCATTTACAGTATAGAGTTCTTGTACCTCCTTCATGAAATTTATGTTGCTACAGAGAGAGGGATTAAACTTTTAACTTTTTCCCCCTTTGAGGGTACATAGATCACTTAACTTCTGAGCCTTCACTTCTTAACTATAAAATGGGGTTAACAAATTGTACCTTGTTCTGTATCTGCTTTGTTCTGTGGGTTTAGTTATACCTGTTTATTCCTGAGCACTTTGCCTGGTCAATAGTAACAGTTCTCTTCAGTGGCCAGCCACTTAGTACCGAGAGTTTGTGAATTTGTTGAGCTACTAAATAGTATCGAGTTACTCCTGAAAAAGAGAGACAAGTGAAGAAAGTCCATTTCAATTAGGAAGCATGATTAAGTTTGAGAGGGTAACAGGCAGGAAGGCCAGGGGTCTCCAAACGGAGGAAATAGCCTGCAAGTGTCAGACATTTTCTCCCAGTGGGTGTTTCATAAAGAGGCAACAGCTTGTGTGGCTGTTCCTCAGTCTCTCTGGCTGTTTTGCGCATATGATCTCAGGGATAGACTGGAGAAACCTGTTTTTCTTTGTCTCTTTGTCTCCTGTCCTCCATCTCATCTCTAACTTCGATGGTCTGAGTTTCTACTGAAACCAGAGTAGTCTGAGGTCGTACTAAGACAGTTGTTTGGACCTCCACATGCGCAGTTTGAATCTCAGTTTGGATTTCCACTGAGACCAAAGCAGCCGATCTGAGGGGGGCTCTCTGGTTTTCAGTTTGCTCAGCTTGGAGCCCCGGGTACAGGGGCAAAGTGGGAGGACAGGAGGGAGCTGAAGGTTTCACGCCCAAATCTATACCCTTAGGATATAAGTCTGGCATATTTCGCAGAGAGAAAAAGGGCAACACATATGCTACTTCTACCCATTTCCCTTGTTCCCTACAGAACCGGTCTAATTGTAAAACAGTATTATACTTAAGAGACCCTCCAACTGGCCACCGTTCGCCGTCCTCCAATGGATACCGTGGCCATGCAGTATCGCATAGGAAGACCAGGTGTGTCTTCTTTAAGCCCTGGGGATCAAATCTATCCCAGTGTTTCAGGATACAGTTCAAAGGAGTGAGGCTGGAATTGTTAGCTCCCATCTGTAAGAGAGAAAAAAGCGACCAGCGCCATTTTTCTACTGGAGGCGTCCCTCCCTGCTCTAGATGGGGGTGTAGACAGACTTTACACCAAAAGCTTTTCCTTCCTGGTCGGACTTAGTCTGTCCCTTACCGACGCAGGCGCCGTCTCGACCCTCCCGGTTCTACCACCGAGATGGGGTGGGGATGTACCAGGGGTAGACCTGATAGCATCTCTACCTGATGTCCAGCTCTTCACCTTTAACCTTGCTTGCCTCTGATGCCACCCGGGGTGCAATCAGAGTAACCTTTCGGAATGCCTCCCACGCTAAGACCGCTGGGGGAAACATTTGTCACCTGAGTGCCTGTGCACGACCTTGAGAATATTCCTGACCACAATAAGACCGATACGAACATAAAGCTGAGAAGTTCTTTTCAAGCATCACCACACCAGTATGAGAACCTCCTCTGGTCCACTAAGAGCCAGTGTTAACAAAGGAATAAAAGCACACTGCAGTCCCAACCTGAGTAACCTTTAACCTCAGAGATGTTCTTGGAGCTAGAGCTCATCTAGTTTCCGAACTTTGAATGCCTCCCAAGCTAAGACCACTGGGGGAAACATTTGTCACCTGAGTGCCTGTGCACGACCCTGAGTGTATTCCTGACCACAATAAGACCGATACGAATATAAAGCTGAGATGTTCTTTTCAAGCATCACCACACCAGTATGAGAGCCTCCTCTGGTCCACTAAGAGCTAGTGTTAACAAAGGAATAAAAGCACATTGCAGTCCCAATTTGAATAACCTTTAACCTCAGAGATGTTCTTGGAGATAGAGCTCATCTAGTTTCCGAACTTCCGATTCCTAGCAAGGCTAGACGCTTTCTTGACTACCAATCCAAGTTTGCCACAGTACACAGTAACAGTATAGATCACAAGTCCCTTGAAAGTACATGATCCGATAGATTAGTTTAGTACTTCTAATTCCCAAGGAGTTATGAAATGGTAAAAGAGACCAAAAAGTTTGACCGAGAAAGGAGAGTTCGGTCCACACGCTTTGCCCATTTCTAGTCGGTTCCCAAAGGAGACATTGGGTGCCTCTTGGCCTTGGCAGGTCAGTAGAAACCCCCGACAGGTATCTGCCATAAGCCGTATAAGATCACTGTGGAACCGCAGAGCAGGGCTTCTTACTTGCTTCACGCAGGGCATGTCATTCATTCACACAAGTACACCATAGAGTTAGTAAAGCACAGCAGAAAACGTGTTCGCTAAGAGAACAAAGAACTAGAGCTCCAAGCATCCTTACCTTGTCTTGAAGGATCCCGGACGAGCCCCCAAGATGAAAGGTTGTTGTTGAATCACGATGCCGGGATTCTTGGCCCCCAGAGGAGAAGAATTCAATCCGGGGCCAGAGACAAGGCTTGATCGCTCAGAGCTTTTGTGTCATAAAGTTTTATTAAAGTATAAAGGAGATAGAGAAAGCTTCTGACATAGGCGTCAGAAGGGGGCAGAAAGAGTACCCGCTTGTTAGAGTTAGCAATGAAGTTATATACTCTCCAATGAATCAAAAAATGTCTGGAGGTTGTAAAGACCTCACCAGACCTACTCCCATAATTTACATTTTAAGATAACAGAATTAGCCAGAAGGTTTATTCCAGAGACTGTCCTCAGGCAGAATACATTGTTGTTATATAATCCTAAGGAATGTAGAGAAGAAAAAAAGTTTGTCCTTTCTTCCTCCTTGAGAATTCCAGACCCCTTTCTCCTTGGGGACCTCTAGACTTCTTATCAACCTGCCTAGGAAATGACTCTCAGTAGATTCTGAGCCATTAGGCGAAACAGACTTGAAGACAGAGTCTGGGGTAAATGCATAGTCCATTCACATAGCCTAAGACAAACATTTCCATAAAAAAAATGCCTTGGTTAACTCAAGGTTTGAGAATAGTTAACTTCAGGTAAAACCAGGTGTCATTATGGCAACAAGGTATGTTAAGAAAAACCTTTTAAATTTGTATAAAGAAGGAAGAAAGTATCACTAGTTTGTTTCTTCCTGCCGCTTAAGAGAGAGAAAAATGTCTGACACTTGCAGCCTATTTCCTCCATTTGGAGACCCCTGGCCTTCCTGCCTGTTACCATCTCATTCCCTCCTTTTCTTTTAGAAGAATTATGTTGCCTAGGGAAAAGGGGCATCGTTCTCGTTCCATAACTGCTTCCGAGCTGAAAAGGGGCATTATCCTTAAATTGGTGAGGCAACATATTCTCCTAACCCTCGTACCGAAGATGTCTGATCAGGGCTCCTAAATAGTAGTTGGAAGAAGCTGCAGCAGTAGCAGGAGTTTGAGCATCTATTTCAGGAAGGGGGACCCCTTCCAGGGTCCGAAACTGAGCTCTTGTCTAACACTCGGAAATGCATTGTCCGAGGAGACATATGTGCTGACAAAGCAAAAGATTTTATTGGGAAGGGAACTTGGGTGGAGAGCAATAGGGTAAGGGAACCCAGGAGAACTGCTCTGCCACGCGGCCCGCAGTCTCGGATTTTATGGTGATAAGATTTGTTTCTGGGTGGTCTTTGGCCAATCATTCTAATTTGGAGTCTTTCCTGGTGGTGCACACATGGCTCAGCCAAGATGGATGCTAGCGAGAGGGATTCTGGGAAGTGGACAGACACTCCATGTCTCCTTTCAACCTTTCCCGAACTCTTCAGGTTGGTGGTGGTTCATTAGTTCCGTATTCCTTATCAGGATCTCCTGTCATAAAACAACTCATGCAAATGGTTACTATGGTGCCTGGCCAGGGTGGGCAGTTTCAATCAGTGTGCTTCCCCTAACACAACCATTTGTAACTTAAAAGCTTTCATGCAACTAGAAATAAATCCAGTTACACAGTTACAGATGCAGGGAGCAAACAGCAAAAACAAAACAATCAGAATTATTGTAAGTAAGATAGTTTTCCACCATGGGGCACTAGTTAACATCTCCCAAAATGAGGCAACTGAGGCTTCAGGAATATCCATAGCCCCAGTCATCTTGTTCATGTGTTTAGTAAAATGAATAACATTAGGGCTCATATCAGGTATATATGTACAGCATTGGGTATGAATAATGGCACAAGTTCCTCCTTGCACAGCTGTGAGAATATCTAACCCTAATCTGTTTTGTAAAACCAAGTTTCTAATTTGTGCTTGTTCAGCATTAAGAGCTGAAATAGCTTTTTGAGAATCTTGTAATGCCTATTCCTTTATTTGTAATCTTAGTTCCTCTTTTCTCATATCTTTTTAATTCTTCTTCCGTATATTGTCGTTTTTCCTGTTTCACAGGACCTGTCCAGATCAAAGGCGTCTGCAGTGAAGGGGTTTCATAAAGTGCTGCTTTTCTGGCTTGAGAGTCAGCCAGCTGATTACTTTCAGCTGCTTTACTCCCATCCCTGCTGTGCCCTTTGCAATGCATAACAGCTACACAATATATAGCAGTTAAAAGTCTCTCAATCTCTCTGAAATGCTTCATAGATTCTCCTGTCGCTGTTTTAAACTGCCTTTCTTCCCATATTGCAGCATGAGCATGTAAAGTCAAATAAGCCTACTTAGAATCCATGTAGATATTTACTCGCTGCCCTTTGCATAACTCTAGAGCTCGGGTCAGAGCCACAAGCTCCGCTAACTGAGCACTGGTTCCCTAGGGGAGAGATTTTGTTTCTGAAACCTGTTCAGCTGTCACCATGGTGTAACCTGCTTTATGCTTTCCATCCCGAACAAAAGAACTACCATCTGTAAATATTTCCATGTCAGGATTGTCTAGTGCGATATCCATTAGATCCTCCCAAGCTGCATAGTTTAAAGTTAGAAATTGGGAACAATCGTGATCATGTGTTTCATTTTCTTTCTTAGGAAGGAAAGTGGCAGGATTTAAATGTCCACAAACTTTAAGCTTAGTTACTGGTCCTTCTAACAACAATGACCGATATTTAAGAAGCCTACTGTCTGTCATCCAAATATTAACCTTAGAATTTAAGATTCCACTTACATCATGAGAAGTCAGGACAGTAAGATTTCATTGATTAATTATTTTTAAAGCTTCAGGTGCTAATAAAGCCGCTGCCGCAATTACTCTTAGGCAGTGGGGCCACCCACGTGAAATTACATCTAATTTTCTGCTTAGATAAGCAATAGGTTGTTGGTGAGGCCCTCGGGGTTGTGTCAAAATTCCTAAGGCCATACCTTTTCTTTCAGTGACAAACAAATCCTGACCCTGTGGGTAAGCTCAAAGCAGGAGCTTGCAGGAGGGCAGTCTGAAGAACCTTAAAAACCTTTTGAGTATCTGGAGACCAAAGCAGTTTGTCTGTTTGGGTCTGCTGAGTTTCAGCTATAAGTTTATATAAAGGCCGGGCAAGTTCCCCATAACCCAGAGTCCAAATATGAAAGTAGCCTGTGATTCCTAGAAATCTTCTCAATTGTCTTAAAGTCATAGGTAGGGGACGATTTAGTATGGGTTTAATTTTCTCAGGGCCTGTGGCCCTATTCCCTTCTCATATGATTAGGCCCAGATAGCTAACAGATTGTTGACAAAGCTGAGCCTTTTCTCTTGATGACTTATAACTGCAGCCTGCCAGAAAGTTTTAAGAAATCTTCTGAGGCTCCTGAACAAGCTTCCTCTGTCTCAGCACAGAGCAAGATATCATCTACATATTGTAACACCACCACTTCGGAGCTATTAAAGTTTTGTAGATCCTGTGACAAACTTTGTCCAAATAAGTGAGGACTGTCACAAAATCCCGGGGGCAAAACTGTCCAGGTTAACTGAGAAGCTGGCTGCATAGGGTCTTCAAAGGCAAATAGAAATTGACTTTCCTCCGCCAAAGGCACAGAATACAAAGCATCTTTCAAATCAATTACTGAGAAATACTTGGCTCGTTCAGGAACTTCAGACAATAGAGTATAAGGATCAGGCACCATGAGGTGTAAAGGAACTACAGCCTCATTTATTATTTCTAAATCTTGAGCTAGTCTCCATTTACCATTTGATTTTTTTTATACCCAAAATAGGAGTGTTGCATGGACTGTTACAGGGAACTAATAGTCCCTGCTCCTTTAAATTTTCGATGATGTGTTTTAACCCTGAACTTCAGGTTCCAGTGGGTACTGCTTCTTATGTGGAAATAAGTTGGTCTTTGAGCTTGACAGCTACAGGAAGAACATTTTGTGCTCAATCCACAGATTTTCCATCAGCCCATACTCTAGGATTTACATTATGTTCAACTAAAGGGAGAGAAAGGGAGGGCTCCATCTTTATGAAAACAGAGACATGGACCTTGTTCAGTATATTCCTCCCCAAAAGGGGTGAGGGAGACTCTGACATAATCAGAAACTCGTGTGAAAATAGCCCAGAATCTCAGTTACAACATAAAGAATAACTGAATACCCTTTGGCCCGTCCATACAGTCCCATTATGGAAGCCCATCCAGAAGGAAGTGGGCCAGGGGCTTCAGTAAGCATGGAGTAAGTTACCCAGTATCTAAAAGGAAATCGACGGATTGGCCCCCCACAGTTATTAATACCTGGGTTTCCTCAGGTGTAATTAGGACTGGAGCTTGTGTGGGGACCCCCGGGCACCTTCAGTCCTGATTGTCTTGAGAGTCTGACCCCAGGTGTCACTATGACAACCAGTATTTTAAGAGAAACCTCCTTTTAGATTTGTATAGAGAAGGAAAAAAAATATCGCTAGTTTGTTTCCTCCTCCTGCTTAAGAGAGACAAAAATGTCTGACACTTGCAGCCTGTTTCCTCCCTTTGGAGACCCAGTTTGTTTCCTCCTGTCACTTAAAAGAGATAAAAATGTCTGACACTTGCAGCCTATTTCCTCCCTTTGGAGACCCCTGGCCTTCCTGCCTGTTACCTCTCAACATCTTGTAATAAAATAGACATATTTTCAACTGTGGTTTTACCAAAGACATGAATTGTGTGTATGTGTTTATGTGTGCACACACAAATGGATATTTCAGGTCTCAGCTCTTTACCAGAGAATAACGGAGGTATGACATTAGATCTTGTGAAATTAAAGGCATTTCTTTGAGAAATGGGAAAATAAAAGAAAATTTAACATGATAAAACCAACAAAATGCTTCATTCTTTCCTTTCAAAAAAAGAAAAAAAAAGCACCTAGTTTTAACTGGTTAGTCTAAAGGTCTGCTTTCTCCATTTTCTATGATCAGTGAAAAAAAGTGAGCTGTGCGGTAATATGAAGATGTTTCCCTCAGGTCCCTTTGTGACCTTTCTGTGCAAATGAGGAAGAATGGGCTGGATTGACCTGCAACCTTCTAACAGAGCCTCTCTATTCATAATGAAAAAGATTGGTCAGATCCTATTTCCAAGCTGACCCCTTAAAATGTTTTTTGTACCAGTGGGTATATATTAGCAATTCTATATTTTTAAAATATTTGCCTGCAATCGTATAATAAAGAATTACCTGCTTGGTATCAGTTTGACCCTATCTTGAAAGAAAAGTTTCTTTTGCTCAGGTACGTGACAGATGTTCCTGATCTTAAATGGGACGGGCAATAAGGACAAACTTCGCCCACTTGCCTGTCAGCCTCCCATTTCATTATTCAGTTATACCCAGTTCTCTTCACTCAGCTCAGACCTTCTCATAAACGGCTTCTCTCTGGGCCTGAGGGAGCCCACTTGTAACATGCAGATGAGAGACTAGACCATAATCTCTGAGTGTGAGCAACACTGGCCCCTGAAACGATTAGCCAAATTGGCTGTGTGGCTGTGTGTGGAGTTCTGGTTTGGAGGGAGTTTCTGGTGGTAATGAGAATTGTAAATAGATCCCAGTCCTCCCTGAATGAAAAACGAAAAGGAAAACTATAGGATGGAGGCAGGATCACAGGCTGAGAATTAGATGACTTCTATGAATAAGGCTAAATCTGAAGGGAGATTTTTTTTACTTCCTGACGTTCAGACCTCCACTGGCTTTCATTTGTTCTTGGGTCAAAACCTTGACTTCTCGCTGTTTCTCCACAGCTCTCTGTCAAGCTAAGGGCCCTTTCAGTGTCTCCAGCCTCATCCTGGGAGTTGACCCTTTGCTCATAGTTCAGCCTGTCCTGGTCTCATTTACCTTTTCTCTGTTTCCAAATACCAAAACTATTTCTGTCTGACATTGTGGTTCCTTTTCTCACCTTCAGGTCACTGTGCCTCAGGTGCTTTGTCACCACTCAAGTCTAGGCTCAGAGAGGTCTCCCCATCCCCTCCTAACAGTCTCTCTCATGTTACCCTGGTTTATTGCCTGTGTGTCAGTCGCCATCAGCAGAAATTAATGCCCTTCTTCATGGGTTATTTTGAGTCCTTCCTGGTTCCTCTCTTTTTAGGGCTCATAGTGTTCCTCTTCTTCCCAGCATGGCTGCAGTAACCTGTTACTGGAAATGTCTTTAGATGACAGGACTATGGGTTGGGCTGAATAATCCTCAGGGAAGACCAAGAGAATAGGGCGGTTGATGAAGATGTTTCCCATGTTCTGGACATTTCAGCTGTAATTGATCTTTACCCCATGGGATTACTTAATAACTCAAAAGATGAGCCAAGAAATACAGGAAGTCCTGAAAAGCCCTACAGAACTGGTGTCCTCAAGCAGTGGGCTAAGATGTCCCCATGTTTAGTCTGCTGGGTTTAGTCCACTGCAGCCTCTAGATCTAAGCTCTGTCCATCCAGGACCAGTCACCATCGTGGACAGCAGCTTTGCTGTCTCGGAGTTCATGTGCTCAGTGTCAGCGTTGTGATTTCAGTGCACTGAGGATGAGCAGAAATCCCAAACCTAATGGGGCAGGAAGAAGACACTGCCCCCTGTACCCCCCAAGAGCTAGAATATCTTCCAAGTAGGTGTGGGTAGAGAAAACAGGAGAGAGTGAAACCTGGAGACCCTTGCTTTGAGACTTCCTCATCTCAAATGCCTTTGTACGTGGACTCCATAATGTCCCCAGATGGTGGCTGACTTTCCCAGAGGGCCAGTCTCTTGATTTTCATACTGCATGTGCAGCGTCCTTTGGGTGGTAGCTCGTGGGCACTTCTTTTGTGATCCCCTTTGCCAGGAAACCCCTGTGCGCTTTAGTCTTGCTTAGTCCAGTCATCAGGGAGGAGAGGTAGACAAATGGGGAAAGTGAAGGGAGCCTGGTGGGGTCTGCAGGAGGCTTGTGGCAGTACTTGGGGGCATCAAGGTGAGCCCAGTGAATAGAGTGTGCACCCATCCCAAGTGTAGTTGCAGGAACAAGAGGTATGTGGATCTGTTGGAAGAGAATGTTTCCGTTCAGGCTGGAGCACCTGGAAGCGGGTTTGTTGGAGAGCCCTTCACAATTCAGTGATGTCATGCCCTGGCTGTGGGTGTGCACGACACGCCAGCCTGTCCCCACCCCATCACGATCTTTCCACGTTTCCCAGCACACCACGGAATTGCAGTGACTCTAAGGTGTTGGTAAAGAGTCAGCCTGCAATGTGGGAGACTTGGGTTCAATATCTGGGTCAGGCAGATGCCCTGGGGAAGGAAATGGCAACCCACTCCAGTGTTCTTGCCTGGAAAATCCCATAGACAGAGAAGCCTGGTGGGCTACAGACCACCAGGTCGCAAAGACTCAGACACAACTGAGTGATAAACACTTGCAAGGTGTTGGTATCCATAAGGGAGTTTCTGCAGAGCAGACTGCCCTCAATTTACTTAAAATGTGTAGCGAATAAGATATTTGCACTTAGGAAATTGTGGTGAGAAACCTTGAGGTTGCCAGTAGGGATTTGTCTTTATCATACTGATGATCACTAATCCTGTAATCCTTTCTGCCCCTACTGGCAATCAAGGCTACTCCACATAGCGCTTGGCAGCATTTGTTGAATGACTGAGTCACTTTGGGTGAACTCAGTGTCTCTGATTTGACCTGTTTGGGCTGGAGCCCTCTCTTAAGCTAAGGGTCTTGACATTAAAACAAAACTCAAAACTCTTGCTTGTTTTCAGTGATGTTCTTTAACCCAGGGAGAGATTTTCTTCTTCAACACAGCATTAATGTGTTGTGGTTACATTGGAAGAAAAATTGTCATTTAACTACTGCTTAGCCCATACAGGGCTTCCCAGGGGCTCAGTGGTAAAGAATCTGCTTGCCAGTGCAGGAGATGCAGGTTCAATCCCTGGGTGGAAGGAAATGGCAACCCATTCCAGTATTCTGGCCTGGGAAATCCCATGGGACAGAAGAGCTTGGCGTGCTACAGTCCATGGGGTCACAAAGAGTCAGACAGGACTGAGCAACTGAACAACAGTAGGCCCTAGAAAATCCAGTCCCTTAAACACCTGTAGTTTGGTTTTGCTAAATTGGGATCTGTGGTCTGCCTTGAATTCTTCAATTATATTTTGGGCATTGTGTCAAGTAAGGATTGACTTTTAGTCTTCATTAGTACAGATACCTAGTAGTTCTCACACAATGTGTTGGAAACTTTCTTTCCCTAGTAAATAACTTTTATGCCGTGTTACTGACAGTCAAATGACTATATGTGTAGACCTTCTAGACTCTGGGTTCTCTTCCATTGGTAGATTTTTCTATGCTTATGTCAGTTCTGCACTTTCAAATAGAGTAGTTGTATAACTCTTGAAATTAATTACCTCTGTGTTACTGTAATTTTGTAAGAAGTCTTGAAATGCTTTGAACTTTATTTTTTTTCTCCCACTGTTGTTTTGGTCGCTGGTGGCACATTGTGTTTTCCTAAGTGATTTCAGCAATATTTCCACATTCCCCCATGCCTTTTTTTTTTTTCCAGTGTGACTTTGACACTCAGCAGTACTGGGGTCTATCTATTGCCCTTTGAATCTTAAGTGGACGTTTGTGACTGCTCCAACAGAATACAGTGGAAATAACACTGCATGGCTTTGGAGGCTAGGTTTGAAATGGTAATGAAGCTTCTGCCTAGCCCTTGAGTTTCCTCACTGTCTTATTCACTTTTTTGAGACAGGCACCCCTGACCCTAGCCATCAGGTGGTAAGGAAGCCCAAACTAACCCTGAGCAATGCAGCCTGTATGTGTGGATGGAATAGATGATCCCAGACCCCTGCCTGAGATTGCCACTCTGCAGTGTTTTGTCATTTACAGTATAGAGTTCTTGTACCTCCTTCATGAAATTTATGTTGCTACAGAGAGAGGGATTAAACTTTTAACTTTTTCCCCCTTTGAGGGTACATAGATCACTTAACTTCTGAGCCTTCACTTCTTAACTATAAAATGGGGTTAACAAATTGTACCTTGTTCTGTATCTGCTTTGTTCTGTGGGTTTAGTTATACCTGTTTATTCCTGAGCACTTTGCCTGGTCAATAGTAACAGTTCTCTTCAGTGGCCAGCCACTTAGTACCGAGAGTTTGTGAATTTGTTGAGCTACTAAATAGTATCGAGTTACTCCTGAAAAAGAGAGACAAGTGAAGAAAGTCCATTTCAATTAGGAAGCATGATTAAGTTTGAGAGGGTAACAGGCAGGAAGGCCAGGGGTCTCCAAACGGAGGAAATAGCCTGCAAGTGTCAGACNCAACACAGAATCTTAAGAGAAACCTCCTTTAAATTTGTATAGAGAAGGAAAAAAAATATCGCTAGTTTGTTTTCTCCTGCCGCTTAAGAGAGAGAAAATGTCTGACACTTGCAGGCTATTTCCTCCGTTTGGAGACCCCTGGCCTTCCTGCCTGTTACCCTCTCAAGTTCTCCTACCAGTTTTTCCTGGGTCCTTTTGGGGGTTTTTCAGCTTGAGAGGAGAAACTGGAGTACTCATTCTAAATTGTGGAGATTTTTTTCCCCTCCAAGGTATTTGTTGATTTTCGTCTGATTTTCAAAAGTTGCTGGTCAGAATTTCTGAGTGAATTTGCTATTTAAAACAGATAAATATTTAGAGGTTCTTATTACAGCTGTCTCTGTTTCCTTAAATGTTTCTTAATCTAGGCTGGGAATGTTAGTGATTTATTGTGACAGTAACTGTTTTCTTATGCAGTATCTTAATTCTTGTAGGAAACTTTGACTCACTGGACCTTGCAGAACTTGCTAAAAAGCAGCCATGGTGGCGCACACTGTTTGGGCAGGAATCTGGGCCTTCAGCCGAAAAGTATAGTGTGGCAACCCAGCTGTTAATTGGAGGTGTCACTGGATGGTAAGTGATGGAAACGGTGTCCAGTGTCTGGTTTTGGCACAGTGCAGTGTTTTGGTCATAGAAACCATCTCCTGTAACCAACGAAAACACGTTAAATTTTGTGAAATTGATCAGTGTTTTGGTCATAGAAACCATCTCCTGTAACCAACGAAAACACGTTAAATTTTGTGAAATTGATCAGTGTTTTGGTCATAGAAACCATCTCCTGTAACCAATGAAAACACGTTAACTTTTGTAAAATTGACCAGTGTTTTGGTCATAGAAATCATCTCCTCTAACCATTGAAAACACGGTAACTTTTGTGCAATTGGTCAGTGTTTTGCTCATAGAAACTATCTCCTGTAACCAATGCAAACACATTGACTTTTGCAAAATTACTCAGTGTTTTGCTCATAGAAACCATCTCCTTTAACCAATGCAAACACATTGACTTTTGTGAAATTACTCAGTGTTTCTGTCATAGAAACCATCTCCTGTAACCAATGAAAACACATTGACTTTTGTGCAACTGATCACCTCACATGTTGTATACATCTACACATAATGGTCAAGTGCTATTTAATGGTTACACATGGTATTCACTACTTGCCAGGTGCAATTTTAAGGATATAGATCCTGCATTTCCTGCTCACAACTCTGAAATGGGTATTGCTGTGATCTATTGTCATTTCATAGAAAATAAGGCTTAGAGAGTGGGCTTCCCTGAGAGCTCAATTGGTAAAGAAGCCACCTGCAATGCAGGAGACCCCAGTTCGATTCCTGGGTCGGGAAGATCCCCTGGAGAAGGGATAATCTACCCACTCCAGTGTGCTTGAGCTTCCCTGGTGGTTCAGCTGGGAAATAATCTGCCTGCAATGTGGGAGACCTGGGTTTGATCCCTGGGTTGGGAAGATCCCCTGGAGAAGGGAAAGGCTACCCACTCCAGTTTTTTGGCCTGGAGAATTCCATGGGCTGTATAAGTCCATGGGGTTGCAAAGAGTCAGACACAACTGAGTGACTTTCATTTCACAAGACCTGAAAAGGTGTACTTGTCCAGGACAACATAGTTACTGCTTTGAATCACTATAGATCAGTTGGCATCTTCTAGAATCATATGTGAATGGAAGTATGCAGTGTGTATTCTTTTTTTTTTTTTAAATCTGGCTTCCTTCACTGAGCATACTAATTTTGAGGTTCAGCTGTGCTGTTGTGTGTATCACTAGTTCATTCCCTTTTATTGCTGAGTATTAGTCTACTGTATGAACAAAATAGTTCGTCCATTCCCCTTGATGATACTGGTTTGTTTGCACTTTGGGGCTAAAACTGCTGTTCACGTTTTTGTACCCATCTTTGTATGCTGTCCATTTCTTGTGGGTACATACCTTGAAAAAGTATGTTTGAGTCATAGTAGGTGAATGTCTTAACTTTCTAAGACTCTGTCAAGCAGTTTTCTAAAGTACCATCTTACATCTCCCCCAGCAGTGTATTAGAGTTCCAGTTTCTCTACATCCTAACACTTGGCCATAATATCTTTTTTGTTAAGTGTAGTTGATTTACAATATTGTATTACTTTCAGATACACAGTGTAGTAATTCAGTATTTCTGCTGGTTAAACTCCATTCTTACAAGATAATGTAAGAATTCTGACAAGATAACGGCTCTATTTTCCCTGTGCTATACAATATATCCTGGTTGCTTATCTAGTTGATATATGGTAGTTCTAATCCCCTAGCCCTATCTTTGGAGAAGGCAATGGCATCCCACTCCAGTACTCTTGCTTAGAAAATCCCATGGACGGAGGAGCCTGCTAGGCTGCAGTCCATAGGGTCACTAAGAGTCAGACATGACTGAGTGACTTCACTTTCACTTTTCACTTTCATGCATTGGAGAAGGCAATGGCAACCCACTCCAGTGTTCTTGCCTGGAGAATCCCAGGGACGGGGGAGCCTGGTGGGCTGCCGTCTATGGGGTCGCACAGAGTTGGACACGACTGAAGCAACTTAGCAGCAGCAGCAGCCCTATCTTGCCCCTTCCCACTTTCTTCTGCCACTGGTAAACACTGGTTTGTTCTCTATGTCTTTCAGTCTATCTCTGGCATAATGTGTTTTTGACTACAACCATCCTAGTAGCTGTGAAGTAATATCTTATTGTAGTTTTAATTTACATTTTTCTGATGAATAATGATATTGAATAATTTTTTCATGGGCTTGTTTTTACTATCCATCTATTTTTGGTGAGGTATGTTTAGATATTTTCTACATATTTTTATTGGGGAGTTGGTTTTTTCTCACTACTGGGTGGTGAGATTTCTTTATATTCTGGATACACGTTATTCTTCTACTTTATAGCTTTTTATTATTTTGACAGTGTCTTTCAAAAAACAGAAGATCTTAATCTTGAAATACCACTTATCAACTCTTTCTTTTATAGCTGTGGCTTTTGGTGTCATGTCTGAGAATATTTACCTAATCCAGGGTCACCAAAAGTTTCTTCTGTGTTTTCTTCTATATGATATACAGGTTTAGATTTTTCATTTAGTTCCGTGATCTGTTTTGATTAACTTTTGTATATGTTGCTGTGAATCGTTGTTCATCGCTTACATTATAGAAATGCAATTGCATATTGATTGTGCACACTGCAGCCTTGACAGAGTCCCTAGTTTGAAGAGCTGGGGGTCCCCAAAACTACTCTCATGTGTGACAATTGCCTTGGAGGATCTACAGAACTTACTGAGAGCTGGTATATTCATGGTTATGGTTTTTTACCGCAAAAGGATACAGATTAAAATCAACCAAGGGAAGAGCCACATGGGGCAAGGTTCAGGAAAGTGGAGTCTGTATGTTTAAAACAGGTTTTTTGTAGACAGCATGTAGGTGGGTTTTCCTTTTTTCATTCCACTATGACAATCTGTTCATTTTAATTAGAGTGCTTAGACGGTTTCTGGAGAAGGAAATGGCAACCTACTCCAGTATTCTTGCCTGAAGAATCCTATGGACAGAGGAATCCCATGGGGTACAGTCCATGGGGAATGACTAACACACAGGCTGTTTACATTTAAGTTTATTTTCCTTATTATCAGGTTTAAATTTATTATCATGGTATTCTTTTCTTTTGGATCAGGTGTGTGTGTGTAATAAACATAGGTATATTGTGTATACGCATATATATATTTTAAGGTGAAATTCATCCAAAAGAAAACTGACCTTTTAGAGTGTACAGTTCAGTGGCATTTAGTCCATTCACAGCTTTGTGTAACCATGGCTTCTCTCTAGGTTCAAAATAAATCAAATCATACACTCTGTGACCTTCTGTGTCTGGCTTTTCCTGAAAGCATGTTTTTGATGTTCATTCACATTGTGGTGTGCGTTGGGACTGCTTTCCTTGTTACAGCTACATCTCACCAACACTATTTTCTCAAGTAAAAAAAAAATATTATAGCCATTTTAGTGGGCGTGATCTGGGCCTGACATGGTGACTAGTGATGTTGAGCATCTTTCCATGTGTGTGTTGGCCATCTCTGCCTCTAATCTGGAGAAATTGAGTTGTTTTGTCTTTCTGTTCTTCATTTGTAAGAATTCTTTACTTGGGATATTTGACTCTTGCCAGGGCTGTAGTCCATGGGGTTGCTAAGGGTTGGACACAACTGAGTGACTTCACTTTCATGCATTGGAGAAGGAAATGGCAACCCACTCCAGTGTTCTTGCCTGGAGAATCCCAGGGACGGGGGAGCCTGGTGGGCTGCCATCTATGGGGTCGCACAGAGTCAGACACAACTGAAGTGACTTAGCAGCAGCAGCAGACCTGAATGAAAACATTTTGTTCTATTAAGTTGTCTTTCTAGTTTCTGGATAAAGTCCTTTCTAGAAAATTTGATTTATTGAATTGGCTGTACTGGATCTCTGTTGCTGTGTGTGGGCTTTCTCTAGTTGCAGTTCCCAGGCTCTGGGCATCTGGAATCTTCTTGGATCAGGGATTGAACCCGTGTCGCCTGCATTGGACATTCACAATGGGACCTCCAAGGAAGTGCAATAATGTCCTTTAATGGACAGAATTTTTAGTTTGTATGAAGTCCAGTTTTCTTTGTGCTTAGTTGTTCTGCTGCTGCTGAGTCACATGAAAAGTTAAACTGAAAGTGGCTCAGTTGTGTCCGACTCTTTGCAACCCCAGGGATTTACAGTCCCTGGAATTCTCCAGGCCAGAATACTGGAGTGGGTAACCTTTCTCTTCTCTAGGAGATCTTCCCAACCCAGGGATTGAACCCAGGTGTCCCACATTGCAGGCGGATTCATTATCAGATGAGCCACCAAGGAAGCCTGTAATTCTGTTTATGTCCTTTCGTGGTTTATTAGCTATGTCTTTTCATTGTGTGATTTTCGTGGTTGCTTTAGGATTTATAGGATGTATCTTCTTTTTTTCAGAGTCTGTCATCAAGAGAAATACCAGTTCACATAGACTGTGGTGCTCTTATAACAGTATACTTCCATTTAACTCCTTTACCCTTGATTTTCATTGTCATACATTTAACATGTGTGTGTTATTAATCCATAATACATTCTTATTATTTTTCATTGAATATTTAATTCTTATATTTTTAAACAGGAGCCTAGCAGGGTCTCTGGGGTTGCAGGAGTCAGACACGACTTATGACTAAACCACCACATATTTTTAAATAATGAAAATGAAACCTTTCAATTTATTCTCGCAGTTTCTTTTGCTCATCATGCTTTTGTGATCTGCATTTCTAGCTGGTATCATTTTCCTCTGCCTGAAAGATTTCTTTTTAGTATTCTTTGTTCTTTTGGTCTGCTAGTGATGATTTCTTTTTCACATTTTGTTTATCTGAGAAAGGTCTTCATCTTTGTTTTTTGCAAGATATTTTTACTGGATATAGACTAGAACATTTTACTCATTATTTATTCAAATATTTTTCTATCCTTCAACAATTCCCAATAAGACAGGTATTACACTGCTTGAAATTTTCCTGAGGTTCACTGACACTTAAGTTTTTAAAAAGTTTTTATTTTAAGATAACTATAGCTTCATGGGTGCTTGTTAGAAATAACCCAGAGAGAGCCCATCCTCCAGCTTTCCCCAATGTATAACTGTAATTCAGTATTACAGGCATGTTCATGTATTTTTCTGTTTAATTTTGATAGTGCTTATTGCTATGTCACGTTTACTGATCTTTTTTCTACTTTGATCTAAACAGCAATTCGATCAAGCATAGTGTTCATCTCAGACACTGTAGTTTTCACCTCTAGAAGTTTGATTTTCATCTTGGCAAAATATGTTCCTTGTCCCTAGCTGTTATATACAGCCTTTCCTCTAGCTTCTTGAACACATGAAATACAGTCAGAGTAATTGCTGTTTTTGTCCGTGTTGTATCTTTGGTGCCACTTTTAGGTTGCTTTCAGCTGATTTGTTTTTTTCCTCATTGTGGGCCTTTTTTCCGGCTCTGCACACCTGGTAATTTTAATTGGATAGCAGTATTGTGCATTTTACCTTACTGGGTGCTGGATATCTTTTTTATTCCTCATATAATTGATTCTGGCTCTGGGGCACATTGACAGACCACTCTACCAAATTCCACATGTGTCCTATACTTTATTCTCTAGAGCTGATTTTAAAGATGAAAAGAAAAGGGCCTTCCTTGGTGGGCCAGTGGCTGAGACTCTGTGATCCCTGGTCAGGCAAGTAAATCCCATGTAGAGCAACTGAGTTCACATGCCATGATTCACATGTTGCAGCGAAGGCCACATGCAGAAATAAATACACGCCACCACTGTCTGCTTCATCATTTGGGGCAGAATCCTGTCCCATTTCTGATACAAGTCCTCTAGGCTCAAACAGTCATGTTTTTCTTCCCTCCATCACATGGCCTTAGTGCAGACCCCTGGCACGTCTCCTCCATTTTTCTGATCCATTCTCCACCATGTTGCCAGAGTTCTCTTAGAAATGCATGTTGGGCGTTTCAAGGGATAATAGCCAGGACATAGAAGCAACCTAGATGTCCATCGACAGACGAATGGATAAGAAAGCTGTGGTACATATACACAATGGAATATTCAGTTCAGTCACTCAGTCATGTCTGACTCTTTGCGACCCCATGAATCACAGCACGCCAGCCTTCCCTGTCCATCACCAACTCCCGGAGTTTACTCAAACTCATGCCCATTGAGTCGGTGATGCAATCCAGCCATCTCATCCTCTGTCGTCCCCTTCTCCTGCCATCAGTCCCTCCCAGCATCAGGGTCTTTTCCAATGAGTCAATTCTTCGCATGAGGTGGCCAAAGTATTGGAGTTTCAGATTCAGCATCAGTCCTTCCAATGAACACCCAGGACTGAACTCCTTTAGAATGGGCTGGTTGGGTCTCCTTGCAGTCCAAGGGACTCTTAGGAGTCTTCTCCAACACCACACTTCAAAAGCATCAATTCTTCGGTGCTCAGCTTTCTTCACAGTCCAACTCTCACATCCATACATGACCACTGGAAAAACCATAGCCTTGACTAGACAGACCTTTGTTGGCAAAGTAATGTCTCTGCTTTTGAATATGCTGTCTAGGTTGGTCATAACTTTCCTTTCAAGCAGTAAGCATCTTTTAATTTCATGGCTGTAATCACCATCTACAGTGATTTTGGAGCTCAAAAAAATAAAGTCTGACACTGTTTCTACTGTTTCCTCATCTATTTCCCAGGAAGTGATGGGACCAGATGCCATGATCTTCATTTTCTGAATGTTGAGCTTTAAACCACCTTTTCACTCTCCTCTTTCACTTTCATCAAGAGGCTTTTTAGCTCCTCCTCACTTTCTGCCATAAGGGTGGTGTCATCTGCATATCTGAGGTTATTGATATTTCTCCCGGCAATCTTGATTCCAGCTTGTGCTTCTTCCAGCCCAGCATTTCTCATGATGTACTCTGCATATAAGTTAAATAAGCAGGGTGACAATATACAGCCTTGACGTACTCCTTTTCCTATTTGGAACCAGTCTGTTGTTCCATGTCCAGTTCTAACTGTTGCTTCCTGACCTGTGTACAGATTTCTCAAGAGGCAGGTCAGGTGGTCTGGTATTCCCATCTCTTTCAGAATTCTCCACAGTTTATTGTGATCCACACAGTCAAAGGCTTTGGCATAGTCAATAAAGCAGAAATAGATGTTTTTCTGGAACTCTCTTGCTTTTTTACTCTGCATATTAGTTAAATAAGCTGGGTGACAATATACAGCCTTGACGTACTCCTTTTCCTATTTGGAACCAGTCTGTTGTTCCATGTCCAGTTCTGTTGCTTCCTGACCTGCATACACATTTCTCAGGGTGCAGGTCAGGTGGTCTGGTATTCACATCTCTTTCAGAATTTTCCAATTTATTGTGATCCACACAGTCAAAGGCTTTGCCATAGTCAATAAAGCAGAAATAGATGTTTTTCTGGAACTCTCTTGCTTTTTCTATGATCTAGCAGATGTTGGCAATCTGATTTCTGGTTCCTCTGCCTTTTCTAAAACCAGCTTGAACATCTGGAATTTCATGGTTCACATACTGCTGAAGCCTGGCTTGGAGAATTTTAAGCATTACTTTACTAGCGTGTGAGATGAGTGCAATTGTGTGGTAGTTTGAGCATTCTTTGGCATTGCCTTTCTTTGGGATTGGAATGAAAACTGACCTTTTCCAGTCCTGTGGCCACTGCTGAGTTTTCCAAATTTGCTGGCATACTGAGTGCAGCACTTTCACAGTGTCATCTTTGAGGATTTGAAATAGTTCAACTGGAATTTCATCACCTCCACCAGTTTTGCTCGTAGTGATGCTTCCTAAGGCCCACTTGACTTCACATTCCAGGATGTCTGGGCTCTAGGTGAGTGATCACACCATTGTGATTATCTGGGTTGTAAAGATCTTTTTTGTACAGTTCTTCTTTGTATTCTTGCCACCTCTTCTTAATATCTTCTGCTTCTGTTAGGTCCCTACCATTTCTGTCCCTTATTGAGCCCATCTTGGCATAAAATGTTCCCCTGGTATCTCTAGTTTTCTTGAAGAGATCTCTAATCTTTTCCATTCTGTTGTTTTCCTCTATTTATTTGCGTTGATCACTGAGGAAGGCTTTTTTATCTCTCCTTGCTATCCTTTGGAACTCTGCATTCAAATGGGTATCTCTTTCCTTTTCCCCTTTGCTTTTCTCTTCCCTTCTTTTCACAGCTATTTGTAAGGCCTCAGACAGCCATTTTGCTTTTTTGCATTTCTTTTTCTTGGGGATTGTCTTGATTCTTGTCTCGAGTACAATGTCACGAACCTCCGTCCATAGATCATCAGGCACTCTGTCTATCAGATCTAGTCCCTTAAATCTATTTCTCACTTCCACTGTATAATCATAAAGGATTTGATTTAGGTCATACCTGAATGGTCTAGTGGTTTTCTCCACTTTCTTCAATTTCAGTCTGAATTTGGCAATAAGAGTTCATGATCTGAGCCACAGTCAGCTCCCGGTCTTGTTTTTGCTCACTGTATAGAGCTTCTCCATCTTTGGCTGCAAAGAATATAATCAACCTGATTTCAGTGTCGGTCATCTGGTGATGTTCATGTGTAGAGTCTTCTCTTGTGTTGTTGGAAGGGAGTGTTTGCTATGACCAATGCGTTCTCTTGCCAGAACTGTATTAGCCTTTGCTCTGCTTCATTCTGTACTCCAAATGCCAAATTTGCCTATTACTCCAGGTGTTTCTTGACTTCCTACTTTTGCATTCCAGTCCCCTATAATGAAAAGGACATCTTTTTCCCTTAGGATCTGTTAATATTTGCTTAATATACTTGTTTCTATATTTGTGTTAGTTGCTCACTTGTGCCCAACTCTTTGCAATCCCATGGACTGTAGCCCACCAGACTCCTCTGTCCATGGGATTCTCCAGGCAAGAATACTGGAGTGGGTTGCCATTCCCTTTTCCAGGGGACTTTCCCAACCCAGGGATCGAACCCAGGTCTCCCACACAGCAGGTGGATTCTTAACTATCTGAGCCACCTGTTTGGTGCATAGCATAAATATTTTCAAATTTTATATCCTCTTGACAAACTGATCTCTTTATCATAATAATGACACTCTTTGTCTGTTGTTACAGTCTGAGGCTTAAAGTCTATATTATTTGATCTAAGTATAGCTATTTCTACATTCTTTTGATTTTCACTTGCATGAAACATTTTTTTTCCATCCCTTCATTTTCATTCTTTGTTGGTTTCTGTGCATTAGATAAAACAGCCTTGCCAGCGTGGTCTCATGTAGAAGATGAACTTGATCAATCAGCTCAGCCCATGAACCCAGCTGTCTGTCTCTCAAACCTTTGTGACTGTACAAGCCACCTTCTTGGTTGTGGTAGTTTCTTGTAGCTGATGTTGTGCCAAGGCTTGTCAGCGTCTCAAACGAGGGGATCAGAGGTGGCACCTAGACACAGGCTGACGAGAAGCAAGACTCTCAAGCAGCAGCTGGGAAAGTATAAAGGTCAGCCCCTTCCAGGGAGACACTGGGAGATGGGCTTTTTTGCCTGTTCCTTCTGTTCTCTGCCTAGGTTTATAGACATGGGTCGGGGCATCTCCATCACCCATAAGAACTTAATTGCTACCGTCCTGTGGGACTCTTAAATGGAAGCCAGCTTGGCGATCAGAGACAAGTGATACAGCGACTCACCCTTTGGGCAGTAGATACAAAAGGCAGGGTACAACTTTGGTGACTTAAAGTGGCCTGGAGTGAGGAGGCAGGGGATGTGTCCTGGGCTTCTCTGGTCTCCATGAAAGATGATGGCTAGCTCCTAGATGAATGCTAAATAAGAAGTCTAACACTCAGGCAGCAGCCTTTATTTCTTTCAGGCAAAGACTGGGAGATAGGCCTTTTTTGTCTGCTCCCTCTGGACTGTGCCCCGAAGACAGAAGCATGGTGAGTGTTCTCTCGGCCACTAAGAACTGCTTCATTGTTGGCTATAGCCTTGGGAGTCTCATGAACACAAGCTCCATTCACTTTCAGAACTGGGTGTTTTGAGGGCCCAGCCTTTGGGCAGCAGTCTAAAAAGGTGAAGGGCTAGATGTGGGGTCCAAACTCTTTGCTTCTCTGGTAGAAGCTGGGAGTTAGGGGTTCCCTCTGATTGTATGGCATGTGCAGGAGGTTGGGTTTATGGTCAGAGTTTGTGTCAGCCTTTCTTATTCATTTCAGTATGGGTATTTCCTCAGTGGCCTATGTGTACATCTGGCTCATGTGTGTACATCTGGCTCATGTGTGGAAGGAGGGGGTAAAACTGATGAAAGACCTCAGGGCAGCCCAGGAGAGATTAACATTATGCATTCAATATTTTTATAATGAGTATTAAAAAGCATGATTGACTGAATTAGGTTCCACTAGATGATACAGAAATCTCAGTTTACTGAGGCACTAATTCCACTCAGTTCCTTAAATTATAGATACTGTATGTGTGTATGTTATTTGCTCAGTCATGTCCAACTCTTAGCGACCCCATGGACTGTAGCCCACCAAGCTCCTCTGTCCATGGGATTTCCCAGGCAAGAATACAGGAGTGGTTTGCCATTTCCTCCTCCAGGAGATCTTCCTGACCCAGGGATGGAACCTGAGCCTCCCGTCTTGTCGGAAGTCTTTACCATCTGAGCCATCAGGGAAGCCCCATAGATACTGTATTTGAAAGTAAATAAACCATTCCTGAGGTGTGAACCTCACATGAACAGACCTACACAGTGATGGCAAATATCACACAGTTTTAATAAAGACAGAAAAGATTCAAACATCATTCTGAGAGGATGAAGAGACATATGCTTTATTCTATGATGTTTACAGAGAACTTAGAGAAGCTAGTTCTTCTCTTAGGAATATCTAGGGAAGTGCTCTCTAAAATTCCCTTTCATTTATTTTCCAAAGGATCTTAGCTAAAGGTAGCAAACAAAACAAGAAGAAAATTACAGCCTTTGGAATTGCTTGACTAAATAGCTCTTTCTAAAGACTGGTGGTTTCTTTTGGATACAGTTAAGTGCCCAGGCTATAATTTCCCATTTACTTTCCTTTTTCACTGTGTATACAGGGTATTTACTTCAATTGGATGCAATTTGCACTCTGTCAGAGGAAGTCTTTTTGCAGCTTCAAATTAACCACATTTCTTCTTCTAAAACAGGTTATAAAAACTGTCCCTGTCACTCTCCTTTTGACATCAGCCATTTCCTCATACAAAACTCAGTCATCAAATGATTGAAGGCCTATGTAATTCAAGTCTAATGGATTGTAGAAGGCAAGGGCAGTTTAAACAGCTCTAGTTTAAAATGCCTTTCCTCAAATAGCTCGTGTATGTGAAAGTGCACAGACTTCAAATGGAAAAGATCAAATTCCACTGCCATGCTCCTGCAATACATATCCTGAAAGCTTTTTTATTTATAGCTTTTGTTTGGGGAGGTGTTTAATTTGAGGAAGCACACATATATCTCAGGTGAGCTGGAGGTCTGATGTGACCTCTTTGCACACTGGGTAGTTTGAACAACGGTTTAGGCTGCACCTCTTTTTCATGAACCATCTCGGCTTTATCTACTCAACACTGATTTCCCTTAATATGATTTTTAAAACAATTTTACATTATTCCTTAAAGTTTACACTTTTCCCCAAGAGACATAACTGCATATTGACTACCATACTGTTTTGGAAGTGGCTTCCATTTCCAGCACTGTTTATTGTGGCTTTATCTTTCCAACGGGCCTGATTACCTTATTACAAATATTAATATACACCTTTAGAATAAACCAGTGAAACAGTCTCTATCATCATTTTATTTTTTGTCTAAAATGTGGATTAGTAGGAAACCTGGTATATTCTACCAGGCCTTCGTATTGTTATGTGAGACATTAGGCTGATGGCCCTGGTTTATTAGGAAGATGGAGTGCCAGCACCCTGGGGGCCACTGGAACTCTTTGCAAAACTGTTAACAGAGGAAATTGTGTCCACACACTAATCACATCTGCTGGGCCATTCTAACTATTTAAACGATTATGAGTGCTTAGTCCTCTCTACTACACTAATCAGTGTTAGAAACCACCAAGTTGCAAATGGCAGGAAAAGTACAGGAAGAGAGATTATAAAGTTTTTATTCTTTAGGGGACAATTAAACCCAACACACTTTAGAGACGTTATTTCCTTTTCTAAAGTATCCAGCACTTGACTAAGTTAATGTCTACCTCTTCAGACATCTCAATTCAAAGAGAATCTTGGCAATATTTCATTCTCATTTATATTTGTTATTTCCTGAGTTCAGTTAGAATTTCCTATTTATATGTAAGAAAGTCTCTTTGAATTATGAATTATATATAAGGAAGTCTACTTAAGAGGATATGGATTACATAAATTTAGGAAAAAATTAGAATGTTTTCTGTGATCAGAATAGATTTTGGTATATTTATTCATTAAGAGAATATGTATTGAGCACTTCTGGCCTATGAAATAACTCTAAGGGGTATATCTTGGTATAAAAATCCACTGTCTCTTGACTTTACACCCGAGGGGGAAATAAAGGGCAAGGTTTACCCTTCAACTAGGAATACGAAACTGTATAATAAACAATGACTGAACAAATGAAAGAATATTTTAAATGCCTGGACAGCAATGTAATTTTAAAAGGTATTCAGTTCAGTTCAGTCACTCAGTCATGTCTGACTCTTTGTGATCCCCTGAATCGCAGCATGCCAGGCCTTCCTGTTCATCACCATCTCCTGGAGTTCATTCAGACTCACGTCCATCGAGTCCGTGATGCCATCCAGCCATCTCATCCTTGGTTGTCCCCTTCTCCTCCTGCCCCCAATCCCTCACTCCAGACAGCCATTTTGCTTTTTTGCATTTCTTTTCCATGGGGATGGTCTTGATCCCTGTCTCCTGTACAATGTCACGAACCTCTGTCCATAGTTCATCAGGCACTCTGTCTGTCAGATCTAGTCCCTTAATTCTATTTCTTACTTCCACTGTATAATCATAAGGGATTTGATTTAGGTCATACCTGAATGGTCAAGTGGTTTTCCCTAGTTTCTTCAATTTAAGTCTGAATTTGGCAATAAGGAGTTCATGATCTGAGCCACAGTCAGCTCCTGGTCTTGTTTTTGTTGACTGTATAGAGCTGCTTCATCTTTGGCTGCAAATAATATAATCAGTCTTATTTTGGTGTTGACCATCTGGTGATGTCCATGTGTAGAGCCTTCTCTTGTGTTGTTGAAAGAGGGTGTTTGCTATGACCAGTGCGTTTTCTTGGCAAAACTCCATTTGCCCTGCTTCATTCCACATTCCAAGGCCAAATTTGCCTGTTATTCCAGGTGTTTCTTGACTTCCTACTTTTGCATTCCAGTCCCTTATAGTGAAAAGGCCATCTTTTTGGGGTGTTAGTTCTAAAAGGTTTTGGAGGTCTTGGAGGTCTTCATAGAACTGTTCAACTTCAGTTTCTTCAGTGTTACTGGTTGGGGCATAGGATTGGATTACCATGATATTGAATGGTTTGCCTTGGAAATGAACAGAGATCATTCTATTGTTTTTGGGATTGCATCCCAGTACTACATTTCAGACTCTTGTTGACCATGATGGCTACTCCATTTCTTCTAAGGGATTCCTGCCCACAGTAGTAGATATAATGGTTATCTGAGTTAAATTCAGCCATTCCAGTCTATTTTAGTTCGCTGATTCCTAGAATGTTGACGTTCACTCTTGCCATCTCCTGTTTGACCACTTTCAATTTGCCTTGATTCATGGACCTAACATTCCAGGTTCCTATGCAATATTGCTCTTTACAGCATCAGACCTTGCTTCTATTACCAGTCACATCCACAACTGGGTATTTTTTTTTGCTTTGACTCCATCCCTTCATTCTTTCTGGAGTTATTTCTCCACTGATCTACAGTAGCATTTTCAGCACCTACTGACCTGTGGAGTTCCTTTTTCAGTATCCTGTCATTTTGCCTTTTCATACTGTTCATGGGGTTCTCAAGGCAAGAATACTGAAGTGGTTTGCCATTCCCTTCTCCAATGGACCACATTCTGTCAGACCTTTCCACCATGACCCATCTGTCTTGGGTGGCCCCACACAGCATGGCTTAGTCTCATTGAGTTAGACAAGGCTGTAGTCCGTGTGATCAGATTGACTAGTTTTCTGTGATTATGGTTTCAGTGTGCCTGCCCTCTGATGCCCTCTTGCAATACCTACCGTCTTACTTGGTTTTCTCTTACCTTGGACATGGGGTATCTCTTCATGGCTGCTCCAGCGAAGTGCAGCTCCTGCTTCTTACCTTGGATGAGGGGTATCTCCTCAAAGCCGCCCCTCTTGACCTTGAACGTGGAGTAGCTCCTCTTGGCCCTACGTGTGCCTCAGCCATTAAAAAGAATACGTTTGAGTCAGTTCTAATAGAGGGATGAAACTGGAGCCTATTATACAGAATGAAGTAAGTCAGAAAGAAAAACAACAGTACAGTTTATTAACACATATATATAGAATTTAGAAAGATGGTAAGGATGACTCTATATGCGAGACAGCAAAAGAGACAGATGTAAAGAACAGTCTTTTGGACTCTGGGAGAAGGTGAGGGTGGGAGGATTTGAGAGAATAGCATTGACACATGTATATTATATGCAAAATAGATTGCCAGTCCAGGTTCGATGCATGAGACAGGGTGCTCAGGGCTGGTGCACTGGGATGACCCAAAGGGATGGGATGGGAAGGGAGGTGGGAGGGAGGTTCAGAATGGGCAACAGATGTATACCCATGGCTGATTCATATAAATGTATGGCAAAAAAAAAAAACCCACTACAATATTGTTAAGTAATTAGCCTCCAATTAAAATTAAAAAATTTTTAAAAAGAAATAAGATAAAGGTATTTGCTCAAGACCACAGAATGAAGTAGGTAGAGCCAATATCCCAGTCTGGGTCTTTCTGAGTTCCAAATCTCTGCCGTTTCCTCCCTCTGGAGGGGACTGGCTGTATGTCCTACACAGCAGGAAGTTGGCTGGATCATCCCAAGGTAAGACGTGAACGTTATCAGAAGTCCACGTGTGTGCTTCTCTGACAGCTGGTCCCTTTGCTTTTTGTAGGTGCACAGGTTTCATATTCCAGAAGGTTGGAAAACTGGCTGCAACGGCTGTGGGAGGTGGATTTTTTCTGCTTCAGGTCTGTACGGGAAATGTTCCTGGATGTTTGGCCGTTCCCCTTGCCCATTCGGAATGTAGCCGGGGGAGGTGCAATCTAGCCCTGGCTCTGTGACACTGAATGGTTTCATGTAATTTTTGAAAGGCTGATGACCTTTTGAGTCCAACTTCATCAAGTATCATGAGATGGATTCTTTTGTCATTTATAACATGGGAACATGAGTATGTATTTCTTATCATCTCTCCCTTCCAGAGTTTTTAAGACTGCTTGAAAGATGAAGCAGGTGTGGTTTCAAAAATCCCCAGTGTGATGCAAGCGCCCTGTGATCTGACTTATTCTTAGACACTAAGCTGGTGAGACATGAGGGCTAAATGACCCTACGGTCAGATGGTCTGTGCTGTCCCTTGCCTGGAGTTTGTATTTGAAGAATTGCCTGCTGGTTCCCTGAGGCCACCCCTCTTTACTTGGTTTGTAAACCTGACTCCACATTGGAATCACCTGGGCGTTTGACACAACACTGAGGCTTGGGGCCTGGCCTGCCGACCTCCATCTGAGTTCAGAGCTTGTGGGCTTCCCTGGTGGCTCAGCTGGTAAAGAATCTGCCTGCAGTGCAGGAGCCTGGGTTCAGTTCTTGAGTCGGGAAGATCTCCTGGAGGAGGGCAGGGCAACCTGCTCCAGTGTTCTGGCCTGGAGAATCCCCATGGACAGAGGAGCCTCGTGGGCCACAGTCCATGGGGTTGCAAAGAGTCGGATGGGACTGAGCAACTCAGCCCAGCACCAGCATGCTGGTCTACTGGAATATTTTCCAGGTTCTGAGGTACAGCTGAGCTGGCGAATGCCTGCTCTGTAGGAGCCATAGTTCATAGACTTGTGCTGGGGTCCCATTTTAGCAGGGTAGTCCCACATGAGATTCACAATTTGAGTGACTTTTCCCAATGGGTCGGGGTTCACCAGGGATTCAGCTGTCACTGTCCTGGTGTCGAAAGGGGTGAGAGGAAGGAAGGATGATGACAACCCAGAAGGAAACAGGAAGGAGTGAGGAGGTGCTCGTCATTATCTTTACTGGGTGATCACAGACCGTGTGGCAGGTGGGAGGGGCCTGTCACCAGTTTAGCCACAGTGTTGGGAGAACAGGGCTTGTCATTTGACATAAGGATCCAGTTTCCTCTCTTGCCTCTGGATGACTGTCCTAGCTGCCTTTCACAAATGTCCTCCTTTATTTGTACCACTGCCTCTATCATACGTGTGGATTCATCTATGGGTGGATTGGACTCTGTCTGCTTTGCTGGTCCTTGATAGTTGGCAAGACAGGTTCCTGCACGTATTCTTCAGGGTCATTGTGGCAGCCTCTGTACCTTTACTTCTCCCATTTAAATGTTAGGACAGTTTCCTTGGTGTGTATGCCCAGAAGTGGGATTGCTGGGTCATATGGCAGTTCTTGTGTACCCCAATGTACATTGCAGCACTGTTTATAATAGCCAGGATATGGAAGCAACCTAGATGTCTATCAGCAGATGAATGGATAAGAAAGCTATGGTACATACACTCAGTGGAGTATTACTCAGCCATTAAAAAGAATACAATTGAATCAGTTCTAATGGTGGATGAAACTGGAGCCTATTATACAGAGTAAAGTAAGCCAGAAAGAAAGACACCAATACAGTATACTAACAGATATATATGGAATTTAGAAAGATGGTAACAATAACCCTGTATGCGAGACAGCAAAAGAGACACACGTGTATAGAAGAGTCTTTTGGATTCTGTGGGAGAGGGCAGGGGTGGGATGATTTGGGAGAATGACATTGAAACATGTATATCATCTTATGTGAAACGAATCACCAGTCCAGGTCCGATGCATGATATAGGATGCTCAGGGCTGGTGCTCTAAGATGACCCAGAGGGATGGGATGGGGAGGGAGGTGGGAGGGGGGTTCAGAATGGGGANAAGTACTGCATTTTGGACTCTTTTGTTGACCATGATGGCTACTCCATTTCTTCTGAGGGATTCCTGCCCGCAGTAGTAGATATAATGGTCATCTGAGTTAAATTCACCCATTCCAGTCCATTTTAGTTTGCTGATTCCTAGAATGTCGACGTTCACCCTTGCCATCTCTTGTTTGACCACTTCTAATTTGCCTTGATTCATGGACCTGACATTCCAGGTTCCTATGCAATATTGCTCTTTATAGCATCAGATCTTGCTTCTGTCACCAGTCACATGCACAACTGGGTACTGTTTTTGCTTTGGCTCCATCCCTTCATTCTTTCTGGAGTTATTTCTCCACTGATCTCCAGTAGCATATTGGGCACCTAATGACCTGGGGAGTTCCTCTTTTGGTATCCTATCATTTTGCCTTTTCATACTGTTCATGGGGTTCTCAAGGCAAGAATACTGAAGTGGCTTGCCATTCCCTTCTCCAGTGGACCACGTTCTGTCAGCTCTCTCCACCATGACCCGCCTGTCTTGGGTTGCCCCACAGGCATGGCTTGGTTTCATTGAGTTAGACAAGGCTGTGGTCCTAGTGTGATTAGATTGACTAGTTTTCTGTGAGTATGGTTTCAGTGTGTCTGCCCTCTGATGCACTCTTGCAACACCTACTATCTTACTTGGGTTTCTCTTACCTTGGGCATGGGGTATCTATTCACGGCTGCTCCAGCAAAGCACAGCCGCTGCTCCTTACCTTGGACGAGGGGTATCTTCTTACCGCCACCATCCCTGACCTTCAATGTGGGATAGCTCCTCTAGGCCCTCCTGCGCCTGCGCAACCACAGCTCCTCGGGTTGCTCTTCCCAGCCACCTGCCCTGGCCTTGGGCGTGGGTGGCTCCTCCCAGCTGTCGCCCCTGCCTCGGGCTCCTGGTGGCTCCTCAGGGTCACCGCCCATGGCCTCGAGTGCAAGGTGTCTCCTCCCGGCTGCCCCTGATTTCGGACGCAGGGTGTCTCCTCCCGGCCGCACCTGACCTCGGACGCGGGGTGTCTGCTCCCAGCTACCCCTGACCTTGGACGTGTGGTAGTTCCTCCCGGCCGCCACTTACCTCGGACATGTGGTAGCTCCTCCTGGCTGCTGCCCCTGACCTCGGACACGGGATAGCTCCTCCCGGCTGCCACTGACCTCGGACATGTGGTAGCCCCTTTCGGTCGCCGCCCCGACCTCAGACACAGGGTAGCTCCTCTCGGCCATTGCTGTGCCACTGCAGCCTGGCACTGTAGGCTGCTGCCCCTGACCTCGGACATGAGGTAGCTCCTCTGGGCCGCACTTAGTGCGCCGGCCCGGCTCTCGCTCCCGCCCGTGCTTAGTGCGCCGGCCCGGCTCTCGCGCCCGCACGCATTTTTAGCAAAGAAAACACAAATTAGTTTTTTTTATGAAAGTAGAGACGACAGAGCAGATACTGGTAAAAAGACATGATATAGTCATCATGAGGGCTTTTTGCTGGATGACATTTCCTGCTAAATTCACAGCCCCTTTATGTGTATCTTTAACTACAGAAAATAAAAAATAAAGAAAAACTCCTCAAGGAAGCCAGAGGTGATGAAAATACCTGTGCCTACAGAGGAACAAAAATATGGGTTATATCTGACTTCTCAGAAACCATGCAAACAAGGAAAAGAGTAGAGTGAAATATTTAAAGAGTTTATAAAAAAAAAAAAAACAAAAAAACACCTCATCAACCTAGAATGTTGTACCCTGAGAAAACATCCTTCAAAAGTGAAGAAAATAAAGATTTTCTCAAACAAACAAACAAAACCTGCGGGCATCTGTTGGCTGTATACCTGCCTTGTAAGAANAAAAAAATATAAAAAAAAAAAAAACAAAAAAACACCTCATCAACCTAGAATGTTGTACCCTGAGAAAACATCCTTCAAAAGTGAAGAAAATAAAGATTTTCTCAAACAAACAAACAAAACCTGCGGGCATCTGTTGGCTGTATACCTGCCTTGTAAGAAATATTAAAGAAGTTCTTTAGAGAGAAGGAAAATAACAGTAACATAGGGTAAAAACTCAGATCTACATAAGAAAGGAAGAACATCAGAGAAGAAATAAGTGAAGGTAAAATTAAAACTTTAAGTTTTCTTATACTTAATTGTGCTGCTGTTGCTGCTGCTAAGTCACTTCAGTCGTGTCCGACTGTGTGTGACCCCATAGATGGCAGCCCACCAGGCTCCCCCGTCCCTGGGATTCTCCAGGCAAGAATACTGGAGGGGGTTGCCATTTCCTTCTCCAGTGCATGAAAGAGAAAAGTGAAAGTGAAGTCGCCAGTCTGTCCGACTGTTAGCGACCCCATGGACTGCAGCCCACCAGGCTACTCCGTCCATTGGATTTTCCAGGCAAGAGTACTGGGGTGGGGTGCCATTGCCTTCCCTGCTTAATTGTGCTAACAAGTAACAATTTGTTCAAAGTAACAAGAACAACGGTTTCTCTGAGTATGTAGGCTTCTACATAAGTAAACTGAATTGACAGCAATGATACTCAGGATGGGAGGGAGGAATTAGGATTTTTGTGTTTTTATAAGGTATGCAAACCACCCATGAAATGGTATAATATTATTTGAAAGTGGATATAAATTAATTGTAAACATACACTTCAACTCTAGGAAACCCACTTTAAAAAAGTAAAAGAAGTAAAGCTGATATGCTAACAAAGGGGAGAAACTGGAATCACATAAAATTCTCCATTAAAACCACAAAGGGCAGAAACAGAGTAGAAGGCAAAAATAGGAAACAGTAGCAAGTAACTAGGTGATAAGTGTGCAATTAAATCAATCTCTTTGAATATCCACGTCTAAATGTATCAATTAAAAAACAGATGGCAGAGCAGAAGAAGAAACAAGATTCAACTATATTTTGGCTACAGGAAACCCACTTTAAATATAAAGACACATGTTCAATAAAAGTAAATGAATGGATGCCAGGGTCTGGCAGTGGGAGAGATGGGGAGATGTCGGCCAAAGATTTAAAGTTTCAGTTATGAAGGATGCTAGCTTCTGCAGATCTATTGTGGAGCATAATGGCTATAAGTAATAGTACTGTACTGTATAAGTGGAATTTCCTAAGAAATTTCAGGTGTTCTCACTACAAAAGAAAAGAGATGATAACCATATGACATGATGGATATGTTAATTAGCTCGACTGTAGTCATGTCTACCTGTTTCTTTTTGATCTGTGTAGTCTCACATTGTTATGTGTGCATCTGAAGTTGCAATCATCTCTTCTAGAATGTATAGACTGGTTCCAGTAGGTAAAGACCTTCTCTTGTTGGACCCTGTGGTGTTGAACCTGGCTTCAGGATCAGAGTAGAATGGGACTGGAGCTGGTTCACTTAGCCTACAGTGGGACCCACTGCTGGTGGGCCTGTTACTAGGGACTGCAGCTTATGGGGATCTTGTCTGGCCCGAAGGCAAGCAGATCTCCCTGCAGAAACTTGGTGAGAAGAGCTGCCACTGGGACAGTGTCCTGTTCAGGATCCACAGTGGGGTCTGCAGATGACAGGCCTGTTACCAGGTGTGTGAATAATGTATGTCTCTCGCTGGTGCCCTGAGGGGCTCCCTCCAGGGCACTGAGCATGTCCTTGGGGAGACAGGACCAGCCTGGACTACAGGGGCTGGAACCAAGTCACAGGGCTGCTGCAGGATCCACAGCAGGGATGGAGACGGGCAGGCCTGCCCCCAGTCGCACAGGCACACATGCCTCCTACTAGGGTCCTGGCTGGGCAGGGCTGACCATTGCACTGTTCAGTGAGATGGAGCCAGAACACAAGGCATGTCAGGATCTGCAGGGAGACCTAACAGGTACCCCTGCCTCCAGAAGCCTGAAGAGGCTTGTCTCCCATCCAGACAATGCAGTTGAGACAGGCCCGAGTGAAGTCCCAGAGCCACTTCAGGCTCCACAGCTGTAAAGGGAGGTCAGTGAGCCAACTCCTACGGGCACTGCCAGACATGTCTCCCCTCAGGTCCCTGGGTGGGCAGGAGTGCTCCCAGAACATAACTGGGCAGGGCTGGAGCCAAGCCACAGGGCTACCACAGACTCTACAATCAGGCTGAAGTCAGTGTGCCTATCTCTGGCTGCCAAATTATTGGTGCTGTGGGAGAACACGAGTAAAGCACTTCCTATTTCATCATCTTGTTGATGCCATTCCATATGCCTTAAATATACATAACTTTATGTTTTTATTTTCTAGTCATATTGTAATAAAGCTGGGCAGAAAAAGAAATTGATGGGGAAAGATATACCACGCAGCTATTAATCAAAACAAAGTGGGAAGAGCTGTACTAGTTTCAGAAACAGCAGGCTTCAGAACAAAGTTATCAGGGATATAGAGGGGCACTAATAATGATTAAGGGGGCAATTCTCCCAAAAGACATAACAACCATTGGTGTCTATGCCCTAAGAAGAGCACACTGCATCAAAATACAGAAAGCAAAACTGATAGAACTACAAGGAGAAATAGATGACACTCTGGTTCTAATCGGACATTTCTACACTCCTGCACTAGATCTGGCCAAACCAACAGGCAGAAAAGCAGTGAGGACATGGTTAACTCATCAAACACCACCAGTCAAATGCACAGCATGGACAGCCACAGATTACTACAGATTCAACAACAGAAGAATTCACCTTCTCAAGCTCAAAGGAAATATTTACCAAAATATATCACATTCTCAGGCACAAAAAACACCATAACAAAGTTTTAAAAATAGAAACCAATGCCCGCTCTCAAACCACAATGAAATTAAACCGGAATCAATGAAAGAAAGATACAGATTTTTTAGTTTTACAAGATGAAAGAGTGCTGGACATTAACTATAATTAACTCACAAAATGAAAGTACACTTAACACCACTGAACTGCATACTTAAATGATTAAATTGGTAAATTGAATGTTATATATCTATTTTATCATAACTAAACTATTTACAGTTATAACAGACTATTTTTTTGAGCTTCAAAAATCACTGCAGATGGTGACTGCAGCCATGAAGTTAAAAGATGCTTACTCCTTGGAAGGAAAGCTATGACCAACCTAGACAGCATATTAAAAACCAGAGACATTACTTTGCTAACAAAGGTCTGTCTAGTTAAAGCTATGGTTTTTCCAGTAGTCATATATGAATGTGAAAGTTGGACTATAAAGAAATCTGAGCACAGAAGAACTGACGCTTTTGAACTGTGGTGCTGGAGAAGACTCTTGAGAGTCCCTTGGACTGCAAGGAGATCAAACCAGTCCATCCTAAAGGAAATCAGTCCAGAATATTCATTGGAAGAACTGATGCTGAAGCTCAAACTCCAATACTTCGGCAACCTGATGCAAAGAACTGATTCATTTCAATAGACCCTGATGCTGGGAATGATTGAAGGTGGGAGGAGCAGGGGACGACAGAGGATGAGATGGTTGGATGGCATCACTGACTCAATGGACATGAGTTTGAGTGAACTCCAGGAGTTGGTGATGGACAAGAAGGCCTGGCGTGCTGCAGTCCATGGGGTCACAAAGAGTCGGACATGACTGAGCGACTGAACTGAACTGATGCTTGGGAGGATATGGAACAAAACAGTAACTCTCATTCATTGCTGTTGGAATACAGTTTGGCAGCTTCTTATAAAATTAAACATATTCTTACCACAGAATCCAGCAATCACATTCCTTAGTATTTACCCAAAGTTATTGAAAAATCTTGTTCATACAAAAGACTGCACATACATGGATGTAATAGTTTTATACATAATTACCCAAACTTGGAAAACAATAAAGATGTCCTTCAGCAGGTGAATGGATACTGTGCTGCATCACCAATAATGGAATGTGATTCAGTATTGAAAAGCAATGAGTTTTCAATCCAGGAAGACAAGGAAGAACCTTAGCTGCCAATCGCTAAGTGAAAGAAGTCACTCTGAACAGGGTACATACTGTATGATTCCAACTCTGATATGCTGGAAAAGGAAGTGGAGACAGTAAAATGATCAGTGGTTGCCAGGGTTTAGGAGGGAGAAAATATTGAAAAGGCAGAGCACTGAGAATTTTTAGGTTAGGGCCCTGAAAATACTCGGCATGATGCTATAATGGTGGATTTGTAATTCACTTGTACAAATTTGTAGAATGCACAACACAAAGAGCAAACCCTAATGTAAACTATGAACTCTGGATGATGATGTGTCAATGTAAGTTCATCATTCATAACAAATGTGTCCCTCTGCTGGGGCATGTTGACAAAGAGGAGGCTCTTCATTTGTGGAAATCTGGGTATACAGGAAAACTCTACCTTCTGCTCAATTTTGCTATGAACCTAAAATTGATTTTAAAGTGTATTTTTAAAGAAAAGGTAAGGTTTTTTATTCACATAGTCACAGTTAAGATTAGCAAGAATCTGGACATTTGTCTTTGACATTAAATTGAACATTTTTAAAACTACCAAAAGCTTGACCCATGTATGTCACTAGGTACTAACGTGTTTGCCCAAGGCTTTTTCACCTTCTTCCTTTGCCAGGCATCTTACTGTAAGTATGTTCCCCCAAAGAGAAATTTGATCACACGTGGGACGGATTCTCACAGAACCCTTTGCACCAGTTAACATTAACACAGAGAAGACAATTTGGAAAAGTCACCATCCAAATTAGCTGGATACATCTGGAGGAAATGTGTACGTCTGCATGTGCAAATACAACAGAGGAAGAGGGTGACTGCTGGGAAATGTAGGGAAACGCTGAGGAAGCAGCAAATGGTGGGTGTTTTCCTGCCTGGCTGCTCTTCCCAGTCCAGATATGCTTTCCTGCAGTGCCGATGAGAGTCACACAGCCTATCTTTCATGCACCTGTTCTGGACACTACTGTAACATACAGATGGTTAGAATCCAAAAGGAAAGTTGACAATGGAAAACTGTTAGTTGCTCAGTCATGTCTTACTCTTTGCAACCCCATGGACTGTAGCCCAGCAGGCTCCTCTGTTCATGGGAACTTCCAGGCAAAATACTGGAGTGGGGTGCCATTTCCTTCTCCAGGGGTCTTCCCAACCCAGGGATTGAACCCAATCTCTGTCTCCTACATTCGCAGGCAGGTTCTTTACCATTAGTGCCACCTGGGAAGCCTGGAGCTCTAAATCGGAACACTTGAAAACACTTTACATATGACCAATAAAGGTAGAGAAAACAGTAGGAAAAGGTTCTTTGTGATGTTTAATTTAAATGTACTAACTGTACCCATCTTTATCCCAGAGAAATTTATAGTTACTTTAATTTATTGACTGCTGCTGCTGCTAAGTCGCTTCAGTCGTGTCTGACTCTGTGCAACCCCATAGACGGCAGCCCACCATGCGGGCCCCTCCCCTTCCGTGTATAAAAGGAGCCCCGAATGAGGGCTGAGAGGGGATATTTTTTGGGACCTCAGCCTGTTATCTTCTGGGTCTGCTAGCTTTCCGATTACAATCGTTATTCCTTGTTCAGATATCGTCTCCCAATTTCCTGGCCTGTCGTGAGGTGACTGGAACAAGCTTGGGCTCAATAACAGTTCTAAGTGGACTGTGATACAAAAAGCAGAGTACATTTTAGAACAGTATTGTGATATCATCTCATTTTCCAAGCTGAAGAAACACATGAAACTTTCCCTTTCCCTGAGCCTACCTCCCTCACACACACATCTTCTATGGAAACGTGGTTGTCCCTTGGTGGTATCCGTGGGGTATTGATTCCAGGACCTGGACACCGAGGTCCATGGATTCTCGTGTCCCTTCTATAAAAGGAGACAGTCGGCTCCATATCCACGGACTCCTCACGCACCATTAGACTTGCTCTCTGGTTGGCTGAACGCCCGAATGTGCCTGGAGGATGTGGAGTTGTTGTTGCTTAGTTGCTCAGCCCTGCCCTGTCTGACTCTTTGAGACCACATGCCTACCAGGCTCCTCTGTCCACAGGATTTCACAGGCAAGAATACTGGAGTGGGTTGTCATTTCTTTCTCCAGGGAATCTTCAAAACTCAGGAATCAAACTTGCTTCTCCTGCATTGGCAGATGGATTCTTTACCATTGAGGGACTAGGGAAGCCGTAAGTTTGTATTTTGAGTAGAGAAGGAGACTCACTAAATTGTTATCAGTGTTTAGTGTAAGGAGATAAGAACTTTCAAAATCTGCCATTACTCCTCAAAGTAGGATTCCCAAGGGAATGGATAGAGTGCAGAAGGACTAATTTTTAATTGAAATGCATCATCTCGGGCTGATCCGCTAGTCACAGCCCCCAGTCCCCTCTTATTGGAGTGGGTGGTGGCATAGCATCTTTTAAATGTGTTCACTGACATCCAGAGGAGGAAGTTCCATTTTCTGGTACAGTACACACTGCTATATTACTTAAATACAGTATGATAACGTGGATTGATTTAGTTCATGTCACATGTTTGCCAAATTCGGTTCATCTTAATACTGACCATCTATTGTTGTGCACTAAGTGCTGGAGTGAAGAGGCAAAGATAGACCAAATACAATCTCTGCCCCCAAATCTTACAGCCCGTGACCAAGAATATCATCCCCTAGCTTGATCACCCAGCTTGGCCATGACAATTTGGCCTGAAAAACCATTGGCTCTTTTCAAATACCAAAATCTTCCTTAATAAGCAAAACCCTAGAAACTTCTCAAGGTGGGGTGGGGCACAGGGCATGGGCAGAGTGCAAATAAAATCCTGCCTTGTTTCTGAAGCTACTTCCAAGAGAAGAATAGGAAAGTCTTCAGAGAAAAAATATCCAATAAAGTAAATCTTTGATTACTGAGGAAGCAAGGATAGGACAATTATTTATTTTCTCTATAAATTCTTGTGCCAAAATTAGGAAATAGATCTCATTGTCTTAAAACTATAGTTCAAAATTCCATCATAACCCCTTTTTCTTAAAACTATGTTTTTGTAACATTGTCCTTACTTTCCTGAATTGTAATTCACAGCTGGTATAATCTACCTACAAACAATTTCTAAAAATCAATGTACTCTTTTGTCACATAAGGGAGATACAAAAAAATAGTTTACAGTATAAGTATTTTATAACATGAAAATGCTCAGATGATTCAAGAATAGGTGAGTAATCCATGTTTGGACCTATTTTTAACGATTACATCTGGATTTCAGAGGAATCAGACCATATTTGACTGAATGTTGTTGACCCTTTTGCTTTATATTTGCTATTTCCAAATAAGGGCTAGAGAGGCATACACAGACTCTCCGTGAATGAAATAGCTATAAATGAAAACTGATGTAACTATGTGGCCCTAGTGACTCAGATTCCAAATGTGATACTGCCGTTCATGATGTCGTTTTCAAAATGGCGAACAACTCTTGGTAAAGTGCTAGAGCCTTCCTTCCGTTTATACAGAAGTAGCATTCCTAGGTGGAGAAAGAAATGGCAACCCACTCCAGTGCTCTTGCCTAGAGAATCCTGTGGACAGAGGAGCCTGATGGGCTGCTGTCCATAGGGTCGCACAGAGTCAGACACAACTGAAGTGACTTAGCAGCAGCAGCAGCAGCAGCATTCCTAGGAAGCATGCTGCTAAGTTACTTCAGTTGTGTCTGACTCTGTGTGACCTCATAGACGGCAGCCCACCAGGCTCCCCCAACCCTGGGATTTTCCAGGCAAGAACACTGGAGTGGGTTGCCATTTCCTTCTCCAATGCATGAAAGTGAAAAGTGAAAGTGAAGTCTCTCAGTCATGTCCGACTCTTCGTGACCCCATGGATTGCAGCCTACCAGGCTCCTCCATCCATGGGATTTTCCAGGCAAGAGTACTGGAGTGGGGTGCCATTGCCTTCTCCTCTTAGGAAGCATGGTGCCTATTAAAACCCATGCTGGTGTTTGTGTTTATATGAAAAAAAAAGAAAGAAAAAGTTAAGATCTGTGCTCAAATAATTAAAAAAAAAAATAAGTTCTTAATCTATATCGTTGTTGGGGGGACGTTTCAAATCTTAAGTGGACACAAGACAGCTCTTTGCCCCACAATTCTGTCTCATACTGGTCCTCAAAGCCAGGAGGATGTGAGACTTCCTCATCTCCATCCCCACAGCACTGCAATCCTTGTGAAAACTAAAAACACTGTCACCAGGAAACACCCTCTGAGGATGATGCCTTCCATGGGATTTTCCAGGCAAGAGTACTGGAGTGGGATGCCATTGCCTTATTTATTGACTAGAGACACTTTAAACTTACTACCACCAAAGAAACACATATAATGGTATAGATTTATGATAGTGTGTACATAAATAACATAAGAAAGAAATAACAACTAACAACAAAAGTTCACTCTTTAGAGCTCAGACTCTGCAATTAGGTTGGTTAATTTCAAACTCTGAATTCGATTTACAAACTGGGTGATCTTGAACAACTTGTTCCATCACTTAGGGCCTGTTCCCTAAGCATTAATACGGACATAAAAAGAGCATCTACTTCAGAGCATTTCTGTAAGGATCAGATGAATGAACTCATGCGAAGGGCACAGAACAATGCTTGGCTTATAGTGAGCAGCGGTTATTACTGTAATTCTAACAGCTACTCTTACTAATTACAGGAAGGCAAACACAGTCACATGAAATGATAGTAAGTTCCTGAGAATCAACTGCACCATGGCTTCTTTCTCTGTGGCTCTCTTCTGTCCAAAAATCATTGCCACTGTAACCACTTGGTAGTACTTCTCTAATAACAGAAGTGACACAGCAAAAGTAAAACAGTGAAGAGCAAGAAAGCAAGAGACAGATAGTGATAGAAGTCTTTTCCCCTAAACCCTGCTTCATAAATCCCGAGGGATGAGAGAAAAGAAAAGAGAAGACAAAACCTGGAGCCAGCAGTCAGGGGATCTGAACCAGTGTCGGAATTTTTGCCTCTGCAGCAATGTTCTGACCTCTGCATATTTATATTCCTACTTCACACTCTGATTTGCTTCATGAGGCAGAGCTGCTGTGTCTTATCAATTAAAATAGGTGCCCAAACTCACAGCTGTGAGTTTCTCATGACTCCTGGTTTCAATGTGATGCATTTTTATTTCCTAGTAAATGTCAGTTTTCATCAGCTCAAATGTCCTCATGACATAATATGACTTGAAGATATGCAAATACCTCCTTACCAGACACTTCTATAATTAGGTAGAGGTCTTAATTAGGTGAGGAGGTACTCCCTAATTACTTCTGAGATAATCGGGAGAAATCACACTTGATTACACGCTGTACATTTGCCTCAGGAAGTTCAGAGCCATAGGGCTTCAGGCAAGCAGGATCCCCAGTTTCTCTTTCCCTGAAAGCTACTTCCTCTCTTTCCTCTCAGCTTCTTCACAGCATCTTCTCCCTCTTTATATTCATGCTTCATAGAAACCCAAGAACACTGCTTTGCATTATAAATGGACTACCAACCAAACTGAGTGCAAATGCAGCACAGTTCTAAAGACAACCAACAGTCAAATATAAGGGAAAAAAAGACAGATGTCAGGTGGCTTTAATGGGGAATTATTGGGAAATGTCACCAAGTACAGGCTTCACTGTTAAAGGGAACTTGTCAACTAGTGGGGAAGTGACAAGGATAGCATCTGGCTTGTACACAAAAGAGGGTTTTAGTGCTACTAACTGAAATGAAGAGAAATCCCTAAAGACCTACAACCAAGAGAACTGGAAGTCATAAATCCATTTTTATATACTGTCATCTGTCAGTACCCTTGGACCAGCTTAAGCTAATCACTCTTATTTTGATTTGTAATTGTTAAAAACTTTATGTTACTTTTAATCGAACAGGGTTTGAGTTAAGCCATACCTCTGGACTGACATCAAACACTGAAACTATAAAATCAGGAGAACATTCTGAATGAGTGTGTGTGGTTTGCCTCAGTCACTTCTACTGTCCTGACTTGGATAAAAATGCAGGAAGGAAGGTTCCACTTAGTGAGTTTCTCTATTCCTGATTTGTAGGTCTCCATGGGTTTTCTACTTAGATACGGAAACAACAACTAAATTCTCTGCTGTGATTGCAGGAGTCTGGGGAAGGGTGTCAGAGGTCTCTTTGGTGCTGACACCTACTAAAGTAGAAGAGAATCGGGCCCACATTGCAGTGCTTGATATCTGAGCGACTGAAACGGTAACTGGAGGTTTTACCCTCAGCTTGTGCTTTACAAATGGGAACTGTCTATTTAGCTGGAGCCACAAGGCCACAGAAAGTGCTTTGAGGTCAAGTGATTTGGCCTTTCTAACTCTGCATTTACCAGGAATTGCACGAAGACTGCATCCTGTTTTCAGGACGCTTGATTTTCAGAGACAATTTAATTAATTGTCACTGTCTTGCAGCTCTTCATAGGGGAAGGGTAGAGCCTTAAAATCCTATGAAAGTGTTCACACTTGAAATGCAAAAATGGATCACTTAGATCATGGGTATGACAAACGGTTCAAATGGAATCTAGGACTGGGCAAGAGATAGTAACAGGGGAATGTAATACCTGATTTACTCAACATTAACAGCAAGAAGAATAATTTTAAGACTAAATCAGAGCTCTGTACTATCCAAAAACCATTCAAACTGCTTATATTTGATATTTATTATGCAGATCAATGAACAGCATAGTAAGCCCCTCCTCACTCTAATGTTGTTGTTTCAAGATAAAACTTTAGCAAACAAGTGACCATTAACACTTATTCTCTGTCCTATAGTCACAAACCACGAAGAACACCTTACTCAAGTTCCTGGGATCAATATAACTGCCATATCTTCCAGGTTAGATTTCTGGTCGACAATATGTATCATGGGCTTCCCAGGTGGCTCAGCAGTAAAGAATCCATCTGCAATGCTAGAGACTGCCTGCAATGCAGGAGATGCAGGTTCGATCCCTAGGTGGGAAAGGAAATGGCAGCCCACTCCAATATCCTTGCCTGGAAAATCTCATGGACTGAGGAGCCTGGTGGGCCACAGTCCATGGGGGTCACAAGAGTTGCACACAGCTTAGCATCTAAACTTGCCTGTCTATTTCATCACTTCTGTCTATTTCATGCCCCAGCTTCTGTGCTGGAGGATTTAGAGGCTCATGCTAGGAAGGAGTGTTCAACTTAATTAGAATTCACCTATCTTTGGGGCTGATATGTTAGCAGGGAGAAGAGGCTGGTGCACTTGTGTTAGAGGACAGTGTAGACGAGTTGTGTTGGTGCTAAAGGACCCCAGACACGGCCACGCAAGACATGAGCACAATAAGAGGTGGAATGAGTTACAGGTCCTTGTACTGGTTTGCACTGCACTGCTGTCCTGCAGGGTACACAATACAAATCGGGATCTGTTGCTAATAAACAAAACACATCTTGAAATCTGTAAATTAATTAAAAGGCAACTGTAGCAAACCAGTAGGCCAAAAAGGAAAAAGCAGGAGACTCACCTGTGTAAAATTATACCTTAAACCTGTATACTCTGCATCTTACGTCTCAATATGCTACAATTATAAAGGAAAAGAAAGAGTGGTTTTTTAAAGCAGCAGCATGGCAGGATCAATCCAGTTGGAATCATAAAACAAGGCCAAATCACAGGATCATGGGCTCAAAATGCCCCAAGTTACATTGCAAGCATCATGGTTTAATTTTCTTTGACTTCACTTCATTTTGTTTCTGGAATTGGCATTTAAAATTTCTGAACAAAGGAAACAACATTTCAAACACATTGCTTCTGTCTGATCTAATGTCTCCATTCCTCAACCAAAGTGCTTGCGTAACACATTTTTTTCTTCAGCAGTTGATCAATTGAAGATTAAGGAATTTGGCAACAGACACCCAAGGTGACAGGACAATAATGTACTTGAAGTGTCACAGAACACAGACAGGATTCCCTAGGGCTGTGAGTGAAATGCATTCTTCTTTGGCTAATGAGTTCTGAAAAAGCACCACGGGTCCTAGAGACATACTCTATTAGTAAAATGGTTCCAAGAAATGAAATCACATAAATATTGGAAGTTTGTCCTAATCTGAAGCAAAATTTCTACAGTCTTACTGTCTACACAGTTAATATTGTCAGGCTTTTAAAAGTACATATGTTACTAGCCTATTACCTTCTATTGGTTTGCTATGCCACACAAGACAGGCAATTAAGGGATGTGCAAAGTGGAAACTATATTGGCACAAGTGAATATTCACACACATAACACAGACTTCATAAACATCATCCATTATCTACCATTCATTTCTTGCAGATTTTGGCAAAGATGTACTCTGCCTTTTCTTTAAACCTAATTTGAATAGTACATTTAAAAAAATCAGTCAGAAACAACAAATGTTGGAGAGGGTGTGAAAAAAAGGGAACCCTCTTGCACTGTTGATAAGAATGTAAATTGACATAGCCACTATGGAGAAGAGTATGGAGATTCCTTAAAAAACTAGGAATAAAACTACCATACTACCCAACAATCCTGCTACTGAGCACATACCAAGGAAACAATCAAAAAAGACACATGTACCCCAATGTTCTGTGTCTGTGTGTGTGTGTGCGTGCGTGTGTGCTCAGTCCTGTCTGATTCTCTGTGATCCCATGGACTATAACCCACCAGACTCCTCTGTCTATGCCATTCCCCAGGCAAAATACTGGAGTGGGTTGCCATTCCTCCTCCAGGAGGTCTTGCTGACTCAGGGATCAAACCTGGGTCTCTTGCACCTCCTGCATTAGCATGTGCGTTCTTTACCAGTGAGACACCTGTGCATTGCAGCACTATTTACAATAGCCAGGACAAGGAAGCAACATAGATGTCTATCAACAAATGATGTATAAGGAAGTTGTGATACATATGCACATTGGAATACTACTCAGTCATAAAAAGGAATGTATCCGAGTCAGTTCTAATGAGGTGGATGAACCTAGAGCCTACTATACACAGTGAAGCAAGTCAGAAAGAGAAAGACAAATATTGCATATTAACGTATATANTCTATCAACAAATGATGTATAAGGAAGTTGTGATACATATGCACATTGGAATACTACTCAGTCATAAAAAGGAATGTATCCGAGTCAGTTCTAATGAGGTGGATGAACCTAGAGCCTACTATACACAGTGAAGCAAGTCAGAAAGAGAAAGACAAATATTGCATATTAACGTATATATATATATGGAATCTAAAAAGATGGTACTGATGAATTTATCTGCAAGACAGCAATGGAGATGCAGACAGAGAAGAGACTTGTAGACTCAGTGGGGGAAGAAGAGGGTGGGACGAACTGAAAGAATAGCACTGAAACATATGCATTACCATGTATAAAATTAGACAGCCAGTGGATATTTGCTGTAGGATGCAGGGAGCTCAAATCCGATGCTCTGTGACAACCTAGAGGGGTGGGAGGGAGGTTCAAGATGGAGGGGACATGCATGTACCTATGGTTGATTCATGTTGATATATAGCTGAAACCAACACAATCAGTTCAGTGCAGTTGCTCAGTCATGTCCGACTCTTTGCAACCCCATGGACTTCAGCACGCCAGGCTTCCCTGTCCATCACCAACTCCCGGAGCTCACTCAAACTCATGTCCATTGAATCAGTGACACTATCCAACCATCTCATCCTCTGTCGTCCCCTTCTCCTGCCTTCAATCTTTCCCAGCATCAGGGTCTTTTTCNCCATCACCAACTCCCGGAGCTCACTCAAACTCATGTCCATTGAATCAGTGACACTATCCAACCATCTCATCCTCTGTCGTCCCCTTCTCCTGCCTTCAATCTTTCCCAGCATCAGGGTCTTTTTCAATGTATCAGTCCTTTGCATCAGGTGGTCAAAGTATTGGAGTTTTAGCTTCAGCAGTGGTCCTTCCAACGAGTATTCAGGACTGATTTCCTTTATGATTGACTGGTTGGATCTCCTTGCAGTCCAAGGGACTCCCAAGCGTCTTCTCCAACACTACAGTTCAAAAATATCAATTCTTCGGCGTTCAGCTTTGTTTATAGTCCAACTCTCACATTCATACATGACTACTGGAACAACCATAGCTTTGACTAGATGGACCTTTGTTGACAAAGAAATGTCTCTGTATTACTGACTGTATGACTTTACATTCACACAGTCCAACTCACATTCATACATGACTACTGGAACAACCGTAGCTTTGACTAGATGGACCTTTGTTGACAAAGAAATGTCTCTGCATTTTAATATGCTGTCTAGGTTCATGGGGTTGCAAGTCAGACACGACCGAACTGAACTGAACATGTAACATTCTAGAAAGTTATATACAGTAGCCACACCGCCCCCCCCACCCCACCCCGGGCCAACCTGGAGTTTCACATTCTGACATTTCACTGACCAATGGTCAGCCATGGTTTAAAAATATTATATGGTAAATTCCAGGAATAAACAATTTGTTAAGTTTTAAACTGCATCCTCTTCTGAGTAATGTGATGAAATCCCACACCGCTCCACTCCATACCACTTGAGATTCCCCAATCATCAACATAGCCATGAATCAATGATCCAGGGTCACCTTGAGGCAGATGATCCCCCTCATGACTTATTGTCAAGGATACATGGTAGCCCAGTGTTACATTACAATACGTGTATCATTCACCTCAATTTGACTTATCATGCAGGCATTTTATCACCTCATATCATCACAAGAAGGGTTCGTACAGCACAATAAGACATTTTGAAAGAGAAAAACAACATTCACATAACTTTTCATACAGTATATTGTTGTAACTGTTTTTTCTTAGTTACTGGTGTAAATCTGTTACTGTGCCTAATTTATAAATTAAACTTTATCACAGACATATACGAGTAAGAGAAAATATAGGGTTCAGTACTATCTGTGCTTTCAGGCATCCACAGTGGTCTTGGAATGCCTCTACCGAGAATAAGAGGAGACTACCGTAGTTATTTGGGGAATTTTCTTGTCTTGTTTTTAACTTAAAAGGGATCCTTGATAAAATTAACAGCCAGTTTCTCATCAGAAACCATGGATGCTGTGGGGTGGGAGTGGAGGGGTAGGTAGTGAGATGACATATTGAAAATGCTGCAAGAAAATAAAACTGTCAACCTGTCTTTCTTTGCCTGTTCTACTGCTGCTTCAGTATTCTCTTTGTCATCTTTTAGTTTTCAAAAATTTGATTATAATGTGTCTCAATGGGGATCTCTGAGTTTATGCTATTTCAAATTTGTTCAATTTTGCCTTTCATCAAATTAAGATGTTTTCTGCCATTATTTCTTCAAATATTACTTTATTCCCTTGCTGTATCTCCTCTCTGCTGGGACTCCAGTATGCTTGGTGGTGTCCTACAAGTTTCTTAGGCTCTATTCATCCTTTTTCACTTTTTTTCTTTCTGCTCATCAGACTCAATAATTCCAATCAACTTACATTTAAGTCAGCTAATTCTCACTTTGCTTCATCAAATCTACAGCTGGAACCCACTAGGCAATTTTTTATTTCGGTTATCTCACTTTTCAACTTCAAAATTCTATTTGATTCCTTTAATGATTTCTATCCTTCTATTGATATTCTCCATTGTCAAACCAGTACCACTGTCATTCTGGTCTCATTTGCTTCCTTTACCATCATATTCTTTAGTGCTTTAAACCTATTCAACATGTAAAATATATTCTTATTGAAAATTCCAACCTCTGGGCTTTCTCAGAGAGAAAAAATTCTGTTAATATCTTTTCTTACTGTGAATGAGCCACGTTCACCTGGTTATCTGAATATATTTTTCTGTTGTTAAAAACTGGACATGTTGAATACTATAATGTGGTAACTTTTAAAATAAGATTCTCCTTTCTCCCTAAGATTTGTTAGTGCTTATAGTGGTTTATGGGATCTTCCCTGGTGGCTCAGACAGTAAAGCATCTGCCTACAGTGCGGGAGACCTGGGTTCGATCCCTGGGATGGGAAGATTCCCTGGAGAAGGAAATGGCAACCCACTCCAGAACTCTTACCTGGAGAAACCCCACGGACAGAGAAGCCTGGAAGGCTACAGTCCATGAGGTCGCAAAGAGTCGGACACGACTGAGCAACTTCACATTTATAGTGGTTTATAGTTTGTCTAGTGACTTTTCTAAACTACTTTTGTAACGACTGGACTGTAAGTTTATCGTGCTCACTAAGGTCCCTGTTTCCTTAGCTTAGTGGTCAGGGCCTAGAGGGGCTGAGAGGGAGGGGCCAAGAGGGAGGGGCTGAGATGGGCCAAGAGGTGCTGAGAGGGGCAGAGAGGGGCCAAGAGGGAGAGGCTGAGAGGGAGGGGCCGAGAGGGAGGAGCTGAGAGGGACAGAGAGGGAGGGGCCGAGAGGGGGGAGCAGAGAGGGAGGGGCCAAGAGGGAGGAGTCGAGAGGGGCCTAGAGGGGCCTAGA
>SJYX01001388.1:326366-350581 GCA_006410675.1 Oreotragus oreotragus
AGTGGCCCAGAGGGAGGGGCCGAAGGAGGGGCCAAGAGAGAGGAGCGAGAGGGGCTGAGAGGGAGGGACCGAGAGGGAGGAGCAGAGTGGGTTCAAGAGGGGCTGAAAAGGGCTGAGAGGGAGGGGCCGTGAGGAGGGGCTGAGAGGGAGGAGCTGAGAGGGGAGGAGAGGGGCTGAGAGGGGCCAGATGGAAGGGCCTGAGAGTGAGTGGCCCAGAGGGAAGGCTCCAGAGGGAGGGGCCCAGAGGGGCCAGAGGGGCCAAGAGGGAGGGGCCGAGAGGGAGGGGCACAGAGGGAGGGGCCCAGAGGGGGGCGATTACTTGTCTTGTCTTTGGCAAGAGTAAAGGATGTTATGAGGGATAAAGACAGGCATTATAGCCGGGTCTGAAAGATCCCCAGAGAAAGAAATGGCAACCCACTCCATTATTCTTGCCTGGAAAATCCCGTGGACGGAAGAGCCTGGCAGGCTACAGTCCATGGGGTCACAAAGAGTCGGACACGACTGGGCAACTTCACTTTCACACATTGATAAAGGACTCATTTCTACAAATATACATAAATATCTGCCTAACAACAGAGCATCAAAAAACATGAGGCAAAGAAAATGATAGAACTGCAAGGAGAAATACATGAATCCACAATTATAATTAGAGACTTCAATACCACTCTATCAAAAATGGACAGGTCCACCAGGAAGACACACAATAATTAATGACGTGCACAACTTCATTAATATACTGGATCGGACTGACATTTATACAATACTTCATCCAGCAACAGCAGATCTCCGGCATACCTTGGAGATACCATGGATTCAGAATCAAACCACCAAAATAAAATGAGTATCTTAAGAAAATGAGTTACATTAATTTTTTGGTTTCCCAGCGCACATAAAAGTTATGTTTATAATATACTGTAATCTATTAATAAGTGTGCAATAGCATTATATCAAAATAATGTACATACCCTGATTTTAAAATGCTTTATTGATAAAAAAATATGTTAACCATTATCTTAGCCTTCAGTAAGTCATAAAACAGTAATATAAAAGATCACAGATTACCATAACATATAACAAAAACTTAGGAAATCTTGTGAGAATCCCAGTATGTGACACTGACATACAGTGAGCAAATGTTATTGGAAAAATGAGAGACTTGCATGACACAGGGCTGGTACAAATGATCAGTTTGTAATACATGCAATATATAGGAAGTACAATAAAGCAAAGCACAATAAGATGAGGTATGCCTTTATATATTCCTCTCAATCACATAGAACACTCAAGATACACTACATTTAATTGCATAAACACCTGAACAAATTTAAAAGACTGAAAACTATACGAAGTATGCTATCAGATCATAATGGAATTAGGCTAGAAATCAATAACAGAAAGATAGCTGGAAACCCCCTATTACAGACAGAATGCTTATAATATCCCCATATTCATATGTTGAAATCCTGAGCCCTAAAATGACAGTTATTAGCATGTAGGGCCTTCAACTCAATGGACGTGAGTTTGACCAAACCCTGGGAGATAGTGAAGAACAGTAACCTGGAGGGTTACAGTCCATGAGTTCTCAGAGAGTCAAACATAACCTGGCGAATGAACAACAAAGTGCCTTAGGAGTGATTAGATCACAAGGATGCATCTTTCATAAATAAGATCAGTGCCCTTATAAAATAGATCACAGAGATCTCCCTCAGACCTTCCACCATTGTGAGGACTCAGTGAGAAGATGACCATCTATTAATATTTGAAAAGATCACTAAAATTAATAACACTTTAGACCAATTGACTAAGAAAAAAGATACAAATTCCTATTATTAAAAAGTAAATAGAGGACATCATTATTGATCTTATGGACATTAAAAGGATAGTTAAGAATATTATGAACAATTTTATACCCACAAATTTGATAGCCTAGGTGATATGCACAAATTTCTTGGAAGCCACAATCCACCAAAATTCACACAAGGAGAAACATGTATTCTGAGTAGATATATATATGTGTGTGGGTGTGTTTGTATAAGAAAGTGAATCAATAATAATCAATCAATAACCTTCCCAAACAGAAAGCACTAGAGCCAGATGATTTCATTGATGAATCCTAACAAACATTTATGGAAGAAATTATTCCAAGTCTCTAAAGCCCTTTTCAGAAGATAGAAATAGAGGAAATGCTTCCTAACTCATTCTGATGCCAGAATTATACTAATAAAAAGATAAAAGCAAATATATTACAAGAAAGGAATAACTATAATCTAATCTCTCTCAAAGTTCCTCTACAAAACACTAGCAAATCAAATCCAACAATGAATAAAAAGTGTTATACACCATGACCAAGTAGAACTTACTCCTGGTATACAAGGCTAGTTCAATATTTGATAATCTGTGGGATTTTTGTAGAAACTAATGCCTGTGGCCAGCGAGTTCCTACATAAGTTAATACTGAAAAGTCTCTGGTCAATAATGTTCAGCTAACAAAAGACATGTTGATACATCTCTGTTCAATAAGTAGTTAACATAATTCACTAAATCAAGAGGCTCAAGAAGAAAAATTATATGATTGTATCAATGGATGCAGAAAAAGCATCTGATAAAACCTCAACACCCTCTTGATGAAAAAAAAAATGAAAACTAATGTTGTCTAGCCTTAAAGATATCATCTATTAAAAACTACAACTAACAGGACACAGAGTGGTGAAAAACTAGTTTCTTTCCAACTAAGATCAAGCATCAAGGCGAAGATGTCTACTTTTATTACTCCTATTCATCACTGTACTAGAAGTCATAGCTCACACTGGAATAAAACATGAAAAGGCACTCTTAATGTTGGAATGTTGTTGTTCAGTCCCTAAGTCATAGCCAACTCTTTTTGACCCCATGCATGGACTGTAGACCGCCAGGCTCCTCTGTCCATGGGATTTCCCAGGCAGGAATACTGGAGTGGGTTTNTTTATTACTCCTATTCATCACTGTACTAGAAGTCATAGCTCACACTGGAATAAAACATGAAAAGGCACTCTTAATGTTGGAATGTTGTTGTTCAGTCCCTAAGTCATAGCCAACTCTTTTTGACCCCATGCATGGACTGTAGACCGCCAGGCTCCTCTGTCCATGGGATTTCCCAGGCAGGAATACTGGAGTGGGTTTCCATTTCCTCCTCCAGGCAATCTTCCCCACCCAGGGATTGAACGCACATATCCTGCATCTCCTGAACTGCAGGCAGATTCTTTACCGCTGAGCCACCAGGGAAGCCAACACAATAAAATTGTACAGATTTGGGAAGAGATAACTGTGACTATTTGTAGATGACATGCTTTTCTATGTAAAAAATTCCAAAGAATCAAAAACATCAAAAACTCCTGGAAGTATTAAGTGATTAGAATAAGGTTTCACGATGCAAGATTTTTATTTTAGCATGAAATAAAAATAAATGCTTAAGTATAAATTTAACAAAATGTGTACACGATCTATATGAGGAAAACTACAAATCTGTGATAAAATAAAGAAGATCTAAGCAAATGGAAAAACGTAGGTACATGAGAAGAACACTTGATACTGTCAAGATATTAGATCTTTCCAATTGATTTACAGATTCAATGCAATTCTGGCAAGTTTACTTTTATTGTGGTAAAATATATCATGAAGTTAACCATCTTAACCTGTTTTAAGTGTACAATTCAGTAGTGTTAAATCTATACTATTGTGAAACAGAAGTCCAGAAATTTTTTATCTTATAAAAGTGAAATGCTATACTCATTGAGCAACTCCCTTTTGCCTCCTTCTCTAGCTCCTGATAAGTACCACCCCAGAGTTTGAGCACCCTGCAAAAGACATTACTAAGATGTACAATAGATCTCTAGAACTTATTCATCAAATCTATCTACCACATAGTGCCTACAGATAATACAGTACTGCACACTTCAAAGTAATCAAGATTTCCTTTAATAAATGAAATGTATAAATAAACTGTGGTGTGTCCACAGTTTGTTTGGAGTATTATTCAGCAAAAAAAGGAAATGAGTGATCAAGCCATGAAAAGACATGGAGGAAGCTTAAACATATATTATTGTATATAGTGAAAAAATGATCTGAAAAGGCTATGTACCGAATTATTCCAACTAAATGACATTGTAGAAAACACAAAACTATGGAGATTGAAAAAAAAAAAGTTCAGCCAGTGGTGGGATAAAAAGGCAGAGCGCCAAGGATTTTTAAGGCAATGAAACTATTCTGTAAGATAATAAAATGGCAGACACATGTCATTATACATCTGTCAAAATGCAGAGAATTTCGCATACAAAAAGACAACCCTAGTGTAAACTATGGATTTAGCTAATAATAATGCATCAATATTGGCTTATCAATTTTAACAAATGTACCGCATCAATGCATGATGTTTAAGGAAACTGAGGATTGTGTTAGGAGGGTATATGGGACTCTATTTTCTGCTCAATTTATCTGTAAATCTCAATCTGTTCAAAAGAATAAAGTCTACTAGTTTAAAAACAAAAAGTAGGCTGAAAGAACTTGGATGAGCTGGGTGTACTGAGGCTATGTCCCTGCAGTGACCAGATGGCCCCTAAGTTATCATGTCACCACCAGGCCCAAGCGCCTGTAACAAGCTGGCCCTGATGAGAACTGCCCTACTCCTGTGCTTGCACGGGCCACCTCCATGTAAACCTGACACCTGGTCACTACAGGACTCACGCAGTTCATGACCATGAGGCCACAATTCAAAAGGGTCTTCTTTCAAGTGCTGCCACAACTCATCCGTCAGGCAGGGTCAAGGTAGTGGGCTACAGGGTAGCGAGTTCTCATGGCTGGGGATTTGGAACCACAGGAACTTGAGAATGAGAACTCAGGTTTACAGAGCAGATCCATGTGTATGAAGCCTCTGGGTTCATACAGAATCCAGACACGACAACTAACCTCCCCGGGGCCACACAGTCAGAAAGTGACTTAGAGGGGAAAACACTCAGGCGGTTTGCCCCTCACCCTGCAGGCCCAAGCCATGACATGAATGTTCTCTGGTTTTCCATGCTTCACAGTCATCAAGTGCTTCCCACAAAGTCTACCCATTGTGACAGGATGGAGAACTGGTTTCTGAGAACGCAGAGAGCTAATCAGGCATCAGGCTTTGTCCCAAGCATTTTACTTTCAGTAACTTATTCAGTTTCCACAGCAGCTTTATGATCAGCCATCTCCATTGGAAGCAGCTTAGTTTCACATCAAAAGTAATTTGGTTGGCACTGCCATAGTTGTACAAAATAAGAGAACTAGGAAACATTGTCTCTTTTTCTGAGGTGCCCAAATTTTTCTGTGATTGCACACAAGGAGGGTGGGAAAGATGGCTGCCCATCACATTAACTGCTTTGGATACTCCTGCTTTTACCAGGGTACTCACTGTACTTCAAAGAGTCATACTTGTGAGTCATTTATCAACTGAAGAAATCTTGAACAAAGCCAAGAAATTTCACTAAGCAGTGATGCACCATGGCTATCTTTATAGCATACACGTGACTATTCAAAGTATAAACACACACTTTTATCCTGTAAGCTATGCAGTAGCAGAAAACAAAAACCAGATAGTAAAGGTAGAGAATTAAAGCTATTACATACAAGCTGCACGGCTACCTCAGTCAGTAGAGCATGAGAGTCTTAAAGACATTAAATACAGAGAATGGAGATCTAATGTACAGATTAATGGCATGCTTGAAAGAAAATTCCTGAACAAATGTAACAGCAATATTTAGAGAAGACAATAGAGTTTTCAGAAGCTGAAGAAAAACGTTAATCTTCAGATGAAAAGGTCTTATCAGGATCAAAACAAAATTAACAAAACTTGTTCAATATCTGAATATGAATGGTTGGCATTTTGAATTTCAAACATTAAGAATGCCATGGACTTTCAGGGAAGAAAAGAGAGTATTTGCCTCAAAGGCACAAAATCAAGCTTCTCCTGAACGTCAGAGTAACAGGAGATAAGAGAACAGAACATAATACCGTAAAGGGAAAAAGTTGTGTTTGACTCAATAACTCCATATCAAGTCTTACGTGAAAGCCACAGAAATCAATATAATTATATATACACTCTGAAGATTCCACCCTCTCTGAAAGGATTCATCAACATTCAAAAAATTAATCAAAATAAAACCTTTGAAATAGAATTACATAGTAGAATTCCTGAAAGTGAATGTGGAAATCAACTAAATATAAGTAAATCTGAATAATTACTGTAGATATGGTGTAAAAGTACTGCAAACGTTAGCAATTCAAATTTCAACTTATTTCGTTTTTGAAAAATAATTGAAAAAATACTTTGGTTCAATAGTCCCTCCCTTCCAAATATACGCTGAAAACAAACATTTGAAAAGGTTGACTATGGCTTGCAGTAAAACATCAAGGATCTTTCATCATGTTGAGATTTTTACCTTTATTTCTCTAATTTATGATGTGTACTGTGACGGAAGTAGAGTTATTTATTAAGGTCTAACTCTTGCCTGAGTATAAACTCCGGAAAGGCATAGTGTCTGTGAATCATGCACAATACCTTGAACAGTGCCTGGTACATATTAAATACTTCACACATGTTTGTACTATCAATTTATAAATGAATGGAACTTACCTGGGAAATCAGAAGTTTCCCAAAAGTCCCCACTGGTGGTAACTCTTACGAAATCCAAAGTCTTCTGGAAGCAGTTCTGTAGTGTGAACTGACTGTGCCTGTAAGTAGACAGACAATAGGATGAGTGTTGGGGGAAAAAGTAACTCAACTTACTTAAAAGATGAAAGGGAAGTCATGAGGCAAAGTATACACAGGTGAAGGTCAACTTCTAAGTAGTATTTCCTGATCTGGCTTTTGTTTAAGTTCCTCAAGTCTGTCAGGCCTGAAAAGTGGGACTGAAAAGCACTGATGAGAGAGAAGTCTCTGTCTGATGATGATGGGTTTGCACACAGACGTCAGTGGGCTGCAGAGAGCAGTTGTTCGAAGAAGTCCTGAGAGTGTGACCAGCCTTCTGCCCTGGGAAGACCTTTGGAGCCAGTGCTCCTAGTTTTGTGGGGTTGTTGAGTGTGGCCCTTCAGGGTGCCAGGGCCACCAGGATGGTTGTCCACGCAGAAGGAGTGTACCTCCTGCAGTTTTTGACTGAACATGACCAGCCGCATCAGGATGGACCACGAAGCTACAGAGCTCCATCCCGCTGGGACCCCAGGGAGCCAGTGTGGCATGGGCACCTTGGAGGTCTCTCTGCCCGGGGATGGCTGAGGGCCGCTGCCCAGGACCAACCCCTCCAGCTCTCCAGATGCGTGACTGCGGAGAGTGGGCTCTGCTACTACGAAATGTCCTCGGGGGCGGAGATGTCGTAGAGCCCACAGGGGTAGGCGTGGGCAGAAGCCCGGGGGTGAGAGGCTGCTGTTTCGGAGGGTTGGGGTGCATGTGGCTCCCTGTGGCCTCAGTGAGAGGTGGTGAAGGTGGGAGGACCTGGGGAGGACAGTTGAAGGGCCAGGCCAGCTTCTGTTTCAGTGCCTAAGCATCTTGTCTGTAGAAGAATGAACAGGAAAAGCTCCCACCTCACTCATCAACAGCACCTCCCCTTGTGAGAAGAGGACTCAGAAAGTAGTGTCCACTCAGGCACGTGCAGGGGGATCGGGGGGGGGGTGTTGCACGAGGAGAGGAGCATCGAGGGTAGATGTCAGTGTCCCCACCTCATCCCCTTGACCGAGCACTCTGTGAAGCCCACGAACTGCACAACTGGTCCGAGGGACCCTGCCCACACTCCTTAGGGTAACCCGCTCCATCCCCCAGACGAATTCTCATTTCCTCACTGAACTTCCCCCCACTCTGGAAATCTGGAAATATGTTTAAAAGTTTAGCGTTTCCAGGCACCGCAATTGATTTGGCTTATCCTTTTCAATTTACCTTTGGCACATTTAAGGTAGCACAGCCATGTACTCTCAGTACAGCTGGCCAAAGAGCGGGCTCCATGGCGAATACAGTGCTTCTCCCCAGGGTCAGGTCCACAACCTTGACCTCAAGGCAGCCCCTCCAGCCCCACAGCAGATGGAGCAGCAGCCAGGAATGGGGTACCTTCCGCGTATCATTCCGCTAACTTCCTGCAGCTCGGCCCGCAGGGATCGCTTCTGGGGTGAGGGGATAATCCGTGTTCACAGCTCATTGAGTTCCTGGCCACGGCTGCAGAAATGTCAGTAAGGTGCCAGCTGTGGGTGGGGTTGCCTGGTGATCCAGTCTCTTTTCTGCTGAAGTGCAGTTTGTCAAGGCTGCCAGACAGTCCAGGATGGAGCTGTCACTTTGGCTGGACTGGCTGTGAGTCATTGACTTGGTTCCATTAGTTACCTAGTATTCCAGAGTGTAACCATGGTGCATGTTTGTATCAGGGTGTATCTTGGACAGTTCCCAGGTTTGAAGATTTAAGAGCTCAGCTTTCAGAGTATTCAGTGCTATACGTTAGGAGATTCATGACAGGCTCTGAGCAGGGCGGCAGGAGAATGGTTTTCATGAACTATCTCAGTGGTGTAGGTCAGATCACCTCACTCCCTGGGAAGCAGATCACCTGCAGATGAAACGCTTTCTGACAGAGTGACTGTAAATCTCACCGTCTGGAAGGCGAACTTATAATTCCTGGGGGGAACCACAGGGCAGCGCTGCAGCCCTTACTGACTCGGGAGGGGATTGCCCTGCCTGCCTCAGTGTCACATCCCGGCTTCCTCCCAGGGGTCTGGGGGTCCAAGGGCAAGATCTGGCAGGTCAGAGCGGCTGCGTAGGCGCCTCCCAGTGACTCCTCCGCATGCGCAGACAGGCGGGGCTCCTCCTGGCTGCTTGCTTCCATACCCGGTCCCTGTGGTACTGACATTAAGGGGCTCCTATTGCCCCATAAGTGTTCCCTGTCGAGATCCCGGCACTGATGCCTCCGGGTCCTCCTCTTTGAACTGTCACCTCCCCTCCGAAGTTACACACAGCCCTGGTGGTCCACCTCCTCTCGTGCACCTCACTCATGCCCCGGGGTGATACTTAAGGGCAGCGGTTGTGCGGGTTCTACCCAGGACTGGTCCCCCATGCACTGAGGGACCCCCATCCTCTGTGCCCTGGTCACACCAGGTCTAGACCTGCCATCGCGATCAGTCTGGATGTGCCGGTCATGCCCTGGTCTCCCCTCTGACCAAGCCCAGGGCCTGAGTTGGGGGGTGGGGGCTCTCGCCCTTTGCTCTCTTCACACTCCTTGCTCATTCATTCATACAGTCGCACAGAGGATGCGGGGATGCTTATCCTGGCCTCCTTTCCCTGTATGCCGGGGTCTCCTCTTACCTGTTCACACCTGGCCAGTTACACTGAAGTGTGGCGCACCTCCTCCGTTCCTACACCCTGTCTGAGCACTCCAAGGTGACGATGCTGGGAGGATTGCTCTTTGCGTAATGGGATCAACTGGGCACTCACCCCGTGACACTGGCCATGCTTTCCTCCACCCTGTTCACATCACCAGCCCAGGAACCACTACACGCTGCTCTGCATATGCTGGTTTTCTCCCGCTTACAGCCAGTGCAGTGGAACCAGCGTGCTAGGTTTGCGGGGCTCCTCCTCCTGACCTCGTTCACACAGCCCTGCCCCCATTTCATCAGTGAACTCTCTGTTCACTGATGGTTTGCTCTGTTCAGAGCCTGCCAACTTCCACCTCGGTACTAAGGGTATGAAGATTCTCCTGTGTGGTCTGTTCATATCCTCACAGAGGAAGCGAGGACCTCCTCTTCTCCTCTCTGCCCTTCTCACCTCCCTCGTGTGTCCCATCTCTGCATCAGCAGATCAGAGATCATTCTCTTTCCCTGTTCACTTTTGTAGTTCAGTTGTCCCACTGCACTGAGTGTGGGGCTCTTTCTATTTACCATATTCACATTCCTGTCCAGGTACTTCATGGTACTCACGGGTGGTTCCTGATCCTCTTTATCCTGTTCACTTCCTCTGTCCACTGACGCTATTACAGTTACGGTATACAGGGCTACTGTTCTTTACACAGAAAACTCTGGTGAGTTACAGCAGCACATGGATGGGGCAGGGCTCTTTCTTTGCTCCATGTGAATACTCTGCTCAGTGACATCACTGTAATGATGCAGCCGAAATGTATCACATCCTCAGGTCACATCCCCGGTCCAGCTAACCCTCCACAGTGGGTAGGGGTTCCTCTACTGCCTCATTAATATTCTTGGCCAAGTCACACCACTGGTTATGGGTTGGGGCTCATCCTCTATGCCCAGCTCACTGGGCCCTGTTCCCACTTCCCTCTTGTGAGAAATGCTGGGTCTTTCTCACATTGCCTATAAACTTGCATCATCCTCTGTAGCTGCAGGCCCTATTCGCTTTGCCCCAATCCCATATCCTGTCCATTTACACCATCACACTGACACAGTGATTCAGAGTTCTTCCCCATGACCCCGTTAGCACACCCTGCAGAGTATTCAGTACTGATGGGAGAGGGAGCTTCATTTTCCATGTGCCCATCACATGCTTCATCATTTACACCAAACAGATGATGCTTGGCCTGTTTTCTTTGCCATGGTCACATTCCCTGTTCAGAGTCACCCCCATACTGCTGGTATTAGCATGGGTCTCACTTCCTGTACACCTCTTCCATCCAGGAACTGATGGTGCACATGTCCCCGTTGCTGTGCCCATATTTGGGGCTTCTCATCTCTGCCCCTTTCAGAAAGCTTCTCAAGTGACATCACTTCACTAATTGCGGACCCTCCTCCATTCCCCATCATCTCATTGCTCTGACAGAGCAGGGTTCTTCCTCCTTGCCTGTCCACATCCCCTGCAGTTACTCCATTGCATTGACAGTACAGGGGTCTTACTGACTGGCCCGATCATCTCTCCTCCTGCCCAGGTGCAGTTCATCAAATGATCAGGGAAGCACCTCTCTGCAGTTTCACTTCACCAGTGCATCTGGGGTGGGGCTTCTCCCCTCTATCCTACTCACACACATGCCTGGACTGGAGACCCATTGCATTTACGGGACAGTACTACTCCTACTGACTGCATGTGTAGCCTCTGTCCAGTTGCTCCAATGAACTGACGATGGGAGCCCCTTTTCCTTTGCCCTTTTTACATCCTCAGCCAAGTGCACCACTGCAGGGATATGAGAGACCCATCTTCACTGCCTTGCTCATATCCCCTGTTCAATTTCTTTTTGCCTCATTCACAACCTGCCCCATTAATGCCCTGACGGTGCAGGGGGTCCTCCTCGTTGGCCTGGTCATGTGTTCCTTCCTAGTTCATCCACTGGGACTGAAAGCACGGGCCTGCTCTCTCCCCATCTATATCCTGTGTCTAGTTATGGCATTCTACTCCTGGGAGGGGGTACCTCCTCTTGGCCTTGTTCACATTCCCTCTCCCTTGCAACACACAGCTCCTTTCTCTGCTCTGTTCACATCCTCTAACTACAAAACCGGTACACTGATTGTACAAGCTCCATTTCTCCCAATCACATCTACCAACGTGCCCCAGGGCACTGATTGCACACAACAACTCCTCTTTGTCCTGTTCATACATATTGCTTGCTTTCTTACCCCACTGCACTCATGGGGCACGTCCCCTCATTCATATTCACTGCCAGGATAAACCAATGCACTGACGGATGGCCAGTCATCCTCCTGGCCCTGTTCATATCATGTCGTTGCTCCACTACACTGAGGGAGAAAGGTTCTTCTTTGCCCCCTTCACAATGCCCACTCCAACTGGTCTTCCTGTCTGCCCTGTGAAGGGATCACTATGTGTAGTCTTCATGTCATTCATAACTGCAACAATGATTAAAAAAAAAAAAAAAGGTGCCTTGATGAACAGAACAACTGCATTGAGATGTAGGTCATCTAGAATGAGGAGTCATACATCTTAATTTGTCTGCCATTAACTCTGGCCAGATAGGGCTATTAACAGGGCAGATGATAGGAACCACAGTGTCAGCCTTAAAAAGACCTGAAGTAACAGCAGCCTATCTTCAGCCAGACCTTGTTGTAGCTTGTCCTGAGACATACTGATAATCTTAATGAAGTGGAAAGTCCACAGGCTCCCACCAATCAAGTCCAAAGGAAGTACTGCCGATTTTCCCTTGTTCCACTTTAAGAGACTTCCCATAATGGTGTCCATACCCATGACTAGCACTGGAAATGTAGTTAATATGATAGACCTGATCATAACATCAAGTGGGACCTATGTGCCCCGCATTTGATATGCCCTCGATTTTAACTGAGTCACCTTAGTTTTTGAAATGGGAGGAATAACTATGACCTATGCCCCAGTATCAAAAAGGGCCAGGAAGGTTGGTTATTTTGTGGGATCCAGTGGTCCCTCAGAGCAGTTTATGTGTGACAACCTCTAGGCAGTGGGACAAGCTCCAGAAAGTTGCCATCATTCTAGGGGAGGTACTTAGGTGACTGCTACTGCAGAAGGTGAGGTGAGAGCAGGGCGTGGGGTCCAAGGGGGCCTAGAACTAGGAACTGATGGTGTCTCCCTCTGGTTGAGTGGGGCCTCCTCTATCCATCCAACAAAGGGAACTCACTCCTGTGTGAGTTCTTAAGATATCTAGCAGGTTTTTTTAATTGTTGCATTTTATAGATGGATTGGCCCAAATTTTTTTCATGAGGGACATTACTAATAGATAGGATTGTCTGGGGATGATACTTGGGAGGCTCGAGGTTTCTCTGCAGAAGCTGACTATGAATTAGGAAAAGGTCCTAAATTAAGAAATGCCTCCTTGAGAATTCCCTGGTGGTCCAGTGGTTAAGACTCAGTGCTTTCACTGCCGTAGGCCTGGGTTCAATCTCTGGTCATGGAACTAAGATCTCATAAGCCATGCAGCACAGCCCAAAAAGGAAAAAATAAAAAGAAGAAAAGAAAATGCCCCCTTTCCTAGGAAAGGAAACCCTCCTACACTGTTGGTAGGCATGTAAATTGGTGCAGCCACTATAGAAAACAGAATGGAGGTTCCCCAAGAATCTAGAGTTACCATATGATCCAGCAATCCCACTCCTGGGCATATATAACAGAACAAAATTACAATTCAAAAAGATACATTCACCCCAAGGTTCACAGCATTTAGACATGGAGACAATCTAAATGTCCCTCAACAGATGAATGGATAAGGAAGATGTGATACATATATACGATGGAATATTACTCAGCCATAAAAAGAATGAAATAATACCAACGGGAATAACATGGATGGACTTTGAGAAGATTAGACTAAGTTAAATAATTCATAAAGAGAAAGACAAATACTGTATGATACCACTTATATGTGGAATCTGAAATATAACACAAGTGAACCTATCTGAAAAACAGACTCACAAACAGAAAACAGACTTGTGGTTGCCAAGGAGGGAAGAGGTGTGGGAGAAGGATGGAGTGGGACTTTGGGATTAGCATATGTGAACTATTATATATAGGATGGATAAACAATAATATCCTACTGTATAGCACAGGGAACTATATTCAATATCCTGTGATAAACCATAATGGAGAGAATATGAGAATTAATGTATGTATGTATATAACTGAATCACTCTGCTGTACAGCAGAAATTAGCACAACAGTGGAAATCAACTGTACTTCAATAAAGTAATTTTTCATCAAAAAGAAAAGTAATGCTTCCTTTTTGGAGTTTCAGTTTTTGAACTGGCCATCCAGCTATGAGATCTTAGTGAACTACCATTATCCACTGATACCCAAAGAGAGATTCAGATGGGGGTCCCTGAGGGAGACGCTCAAGAAGCAGAGGAGGTTGCCCAGAGGAAAAAATGGCATAGCGGGTCAAGCTGTCCTGGCTCTGATCAACTAAAACTTGCTTGTTGGTAGGTTAGTTGCTCTCAAGTCAACTGGGACAGCTATTCCCTCCAGGGCTTCCTGAACTGTGTGGGCTGAACCATGAAAGAAAGAAAGGCAGTTTTCCAAGGGGGGATAAATTCTTTGGATTGTGGGTCAAGGAGGGGAGACTCTGGGTTTGAAATGGCTTTATGATCTTCAGGGTCAGAGTTTTCAACAAAGTAATAAAGCCACCCAACCATGCCAATTTTGTGTAATAATGCTTTGCCTTCTTCTGCTGTTTGCCATTTATCATTGGTCATCAGGGATTGTGGCTATGGTAGGGGAAGCCCATTCTCAGGCCATAAAAGTCCACTGTAGTAATAGCAGAGGTTCATTTCACACAGTCATTTTCTAGGAGCTCATCTGATCTGGCTGACCAGTGGCACTTTTATCTATTTGACAGGTGTGCTGAGTACAGATGCGCATCTAGCTAGAGAGGACAGGGAGGAGTCCAACTTGATGTCAAAACTTATCTCAGAGAACCTGAGGACCTCTAGTTATTCCCACTGACTGCCTCATTTCTTAGACCATGAGCCAGAGTGTGGGGCCTGTAGTAAAGACTCTTACTAAGCCAGTATGTGCCCCTTTCCTGAAGGCGCTATACAAAGTCCTTTAAGATGGTTTGTATTTCTAGCTCCTCTGTTCATGAAATTCTCCAGGCAAGAATACTGGCATGGGTTGCCATTTCCTTCTCCAGGGGATCTTCCTGAGCCAGGGATCAAACCCGGGTTTCCTGCATTGCAGGCAGAATCTTTACCATCTGAGCCACCGGAGAAGCCCATTTCTACCCTTACAAAACTTCAACTCTCTATTTCAATTTCTTGTTCACTCCTGACAGTTTCTACAAGTTGGGTGTTTACCAGAAATACCTGCAGCAGTGGCTTGGTTCTACCTCCCTTTCTAAGGCATCCCAGCTGACCTCCATGGGTTGGGGTCCACCTGCAAGAGGGCAATTCTGACACTGCCTGATTGATTCCTATGCTGTGTTCCTCAAATCAGGCTTTCAGAATGCTGAGCCACCGTGGCACTGAGAGGACTCCAGAGTGTTCTTGTGGTACTTCACAAATATTAATTAAATTGAGAACATCAGCAAGAGCTCTCAGAGGTACCAGGACCAAAATGCTCCTTAGTCTTCCATTTTGTTCATTCAACACTGTGCTGAAGGTCTCTAAGTATACAAACTTTTAGCGCCCACAAAGTCCAGGGACAAAGTATAACACAAATGAACTTATCTATGAAACAAAAACAGACTCCCAGACATAGAACAGACTGGAGGAGTAGGGCATGGGGAATGGATGAATTAGGAAGGTGGGATTAGCAGATGCAAATTACTACTTAGAGAATGGATAGCAATAAGGTCCTATTGTTCAGCATAGGGAACTATATTCACTATCCTATGATAAACTATAATGAAAAAGAATATATAAAAAAGAATGTTTCTCTGGGTCTAACTGAAACACTCTGTTGTACAGCCGAAATTAACACAACATTGTAAAACCACTCTCATTTCAGTCATGTCCGACTCTTCACAACCCCATGGACTGCAGCACACCAAGCCTCCCTGTCCATTGCCAAATCCCAGAGTTTACTCAGACTCATGTCCATTGAATCCGTGATGCCATCCGACCATCTTATCCTCTGTCGTCCCCTTCTCCTCCTGCCTTCAATCTCTGCCTGCATCACGGTCTTTTCAAATGAGTCAGTTCTTCGCTTCAGGTGGCCAAAGAAATGGAGTTTCAGCTTCAACATCAGTCATTCCAATGCACACCCAGGACTGATCTCCTTTAGAATGGACTGGTTGGATCTCCTTGCTGTCCAAAGGACTCTCAAGAGTCTTCTCCAACACCACAGTTCAAAAGCATCAATTCCTCAGCACTCAGCCTTCTTTATAATCCAACTTTCACACCCATACATGACTAATGGAAAAACCATAGCATTGACTAGATAGACCTTTATTGGCAAAGTAATGTCTCTGCTTTTCAATATGCTGTCTAGGTTGGTCATAGCTTTTCTTCCAAGGAGTAAGAGTCTTTTAATTTCATGGCTGCAGTCACCATTTGCAGTGATTCTGGAGCCCCCAAAAATAAAGTCTGTCACTGTTTCCACTGTTTCCCCATCTATTTCCCGTGAAGTGATGGGACTGGATGCCATGATCTTCGTTTTCTGAATGTTGAGCTTTAAGCCAACTTGTTCATTCTCTTCTTTCACTTTCATGAGGAGGCTCTTTAGTTCTTCTTCGCCTTCTACTTCAATAAAAAATAAACTAAGAAAAGAGAGTTGAGGAGCCAACTGAAGACCACTCTGCCCAGACCACAGCATCCTGAGCTAGGGAGCTGCTCGGGGACGACTCAGATTTCTGAGCTCTGCTACAACACAAACTGGAGAACCACAGAGATACAACACAATGCAACACAAAGCCACTGAAGCACAAGCTGGCCAACAGCCAGCAGTGCCTTCCCACACAGTATCTGCTGTCTGATGAATTCAGTTAGTAAACCCAGATACCATGTTACCCCTGCCACCAAATCAACCTGCTCACTGTATCATCTGTTTTAAAATATACTCAAGGTTTGTTTTGATCACATTTTGGTAAGGGAACGGACATGGAGACAACTGCCTTTTGAAAGAGAGAGACTTGTACTCAGAGTTCCCCAGTGAACAGGAGGCCCAACGCCACACAATGTCATGTTCAGGGAGAAGTTGAGAGAGAGTAAGAGAGGACCTGGGACTGTTATCACTTCAAAAGTGAGAAGTACCTGGAGGGGGACACTCCTACTGGGCAGGAAGTGAAACAGGCTGCAGCTTGCGGTTGAAGACTTGTAATAAGATTCTTTCATGCTCACAAAAACCCTGGGGAGGTGAGAAGTCAACTACCTTGGGCCACTGGCACAGCCTAAGGATCCCAAGATGTCGATCAGCAATTGGAAAAATATAAAAAATAGTTATTAAGTTATTACAGCCTGTTACTCAGGAACCTCCTTCTGAGAACACCCCTGAGCTCCATGGCCCTACAGACCACACATTCCCTATCAGAGCCCCCAGCTTCTCCGTACTCTCCCCTCTTACACCTCTCTTGCTGACTTCCCTCAGGCTGTCTGAATCCTTGGCTTACACAATCTTACAGGATCCTTGCCTAGGAGGGCTATTTCACCCATGCACCCTCCTGTCCACTCCTCCCATTGACTAAGTGCTATGCCTTTCCACACACTTCCTTCTGCATCTTCCCCTTGGGTTGATGTTCCAGCCATTGTTTGTGTCCTACTGAGTCTTACTCCTCTGAATAGTCCTTCCTCCCTGGCATTTCCTGGAGGACCTTACTGAAGGGTATCTACACCCTCCACTCAAGAACCTCGTGCAAGGGCTTTCCTGATGGTCCAGTGGTTAAGAATCCACCTGCCAATGCAGAAGACACAGGTTCAATTCCTGGTCTGGGAAGATTCCATGTGCCACAGGGCAACTAAGCCCATGTATCACAACTACTGAAGCCCAAGGTTAACTACATCCACCACTACTACACTTTGTGTTGACTACATCATCATGCTGCTTTGCCCTGATGCCTGCACAGTTTAGAAGTCTTCTGTAGGTTAGGTGCTCCCTCCACTCATGCATATCCTTCCAGGTCTTACCACAGAATGGATATTCCTTCACTTGTGCAACTCCTGCCAAATGTTCCTCTTGGCAGGTTTCTTCATCTTTCCATTCACTTTCTAATCCATCAGCCTCCAGAATGGTTGTACCTTCTATGCATGTGCCATCCTCGGACGGCTCTCCCCTAGACAGGTTGCATCTTCCACTCAGGAGCTTCCTGGTGAGGCCTTACATAGGCTGCCTGCTTCAAGCACCTATGCAGCTCCCGCTAGATTCTCAATTAGCTTATAGCATCTCCACCAATGGTCCCTCTGCCAACACCTTTATTCACGTAAAAAGTCATTAGGTTTCAAATGCTAGCAGATAATTTTCTTTAAAAAAACACCTGTGTAGGACTAGCAAACACATCTGTTCCCCAAATTAAACTGTGAGTTTTCACTCTGCAATTTATGCTCTAGGAAAGAATGTATTAGAGGTTACTACATGGTCCCCCATTTAAAAATTCTAATTTGGCACCACAAAGGCCCATTCTAAAGAGTCATAGCCACATGACTGCAGGGCCTGTCTAACTCAAGAACCAGGGAAGCCTGTGGATACTGGAAAATTAAAGCATGAAGATTTCCACCTCTAGTCAATTAATCTATGACAAAGGAGGCAAGAATACACAATGGAGAAGAGATAGTCTCTTTATTCAGTGGTGCTGAGAAAGTAGACATCTACATGTAAGAGAATAAAATTAGAATACTCTCTAATACACAAAATTAAACTCAAAGTGGATTCGAGACCTAAATATAAGGCTGATTATAAAACTCTTAGAGGAAAGTAGGCAGGACACTGATATAAGTTGAAGCAATATTTTTCAATTCACCCCCTAGAATAATGAAAATAAAAACAAAAATTAACAAGTGGAATCTAATTTAACTTCAAAGCTCTGCACAGCAAAGGAAACCATAAACCAAACAAAAACACAACATAAATAATAAGGGGAAATATTTGCAAATGAAGCAACCAACAGGAGATTAATTTCTAAACTATACAAACAGTTCATGTAGTTCATTCTCAAAACAAACAAAAACCAATCAAAGTGGGCAGAAGATCTAAATAGACCTTTGTTCAAAGAAGACATAGGTAGCCAAAAAGCACATGAAAACATGTTCAACACCACTAATTATTAGAGAAATGCAAATCAAAACTACAATGAGGTATCACCTCACACCAGTCAGAAGGTCAAAATGGACATTATCAAAGAATTTATAAGAAATAAATGCTAGGGAAGGTGTAAAGAAAAGGGAACTCCCCCACATTGTTGGTAAGAATGTAAATTGGTACAATCATTATGGAGAACAGTATAGAGCTTCTTTAAAACTAAAACCAGAACTGTCATATGATCCAGCAATCCTACTGTTGGGCATATAATTGGAGAAAACCATAATTCAATTGTAAAGTAATTAGCCTCCAATTAAAATTAAAAAATAAAAATACATTTTTAAAAAGAAGCAAAAATAAATAAATAAATAAAAATAATCTGGGGCTACCAAAAAAAAAAAAAAGATACCTGCACCTCAATGTTCATTGCTGCATTATTTACAATAGCCAGGTCATGGAAGCAACCTGAATGTCCACTGAGAGTAATAGATAAAGACATGGTACATATAGAAAATGGAATATTACCCAGCTATTAAAAATAAGAGAGTGAGAGGGGCTTGGTTAAGGCCAGGAAGGTTTCAGGGCTCTTGTAATGATCCACAAATCTGTGTGGTGAACATCTTGACAGTGAGGCATCTGTAAATATTTGGCTGAATGAGCACCAGTTGTCAAGAAATGTTTCTTGGATTAAACAGCCCTGGTAGAGCTTGAGGTGTACACACACAGTTACACTTCATGGAGTTGCATCCAGCCAAGTGTCCATGTTCTTCTTGTGAAGAGGCAGAGAAAATCACCTCTCCCAAGAACTTCCACCTTCTGACCAAGGCAAATGTGTCCTGAAGAGCTGTACACAGATGGGAGGCAACTTGTTTGCTTGTTCTGCTGCTAGAGCATTGGTTTAATTAGAAGACAGGCTGTGGGTGGCCAAGTGCAGACAAAGAAGCACCAGACACAGCCCAGTTAGCCTGGGACAGGAAAAGTAGGTTACACTCTTTCTAAAACACTGTTTTTGAGTATTGATGCTGATTCTTGCCTTTAGTAATAAGGGGCAACTTGTAACTTACTGTTTGTGTTTACACATTAGGTGCATCTGTTCTTTTTCTAAGACCCTAGACATTAAAAGGCACAAAGTATCTGCTTAATTAAGGAAAAGCAGTGATTTTTTTTCCTTTTAATTTTTTCAGAATAAAAAGAAAACTGAATCAATAATTACGTTCCAGGTTAATTTTTATACAGCATCAAAATTGTGTATTAGTTTTCGACTGAGTGAAAACTTTAAGTACAGTGCTTGTTGTGTTACAGAGCTTTTTACTGATGGGAATATGAAAACAGTTTCACCTTTTTCTAGCCATTTCTTGATGAGCTGTGTGCACCTTATCACATGAATTCATCTTGGCTGAATGTGGTAGAAAATACAGTCCAAGACCAGACTTAGCAGTGTCTAAGGAGCTTGTGGACTTCCCTGCCGGCTCAGATGGTAAAGCGTCTGTCTACAATGTAGGAGACCCGGGTTCAAGCCCTGGGTTGGGAAGATCCCCTGGAGAAGGAAATGGCAACCCACTCCAGCACTCTTGCCTGGAGAATCCCATGGACGGAGGAGCCTGGTAGGCTACAGTCTATGGGGTCGCAAAGAGTCGGACACGACTGAGTGACTTCACTGTCACTGTACTTCTCCAAGCTCTATGCACACCAGACACAGCTACTCTCAGACACTCCTGAGAAGCTGGCAAAGGCTAAGCCAGTGCCAAGCTTCCATCAGTGGAGGAAGGAGGGAGATAGAAGGTGTCAGTAGACAGAGGGGAGCAGAGAGGGAACCAAGGTGAGGACTGTGTGGTTCCCGGATGTAGCCCTGGCTTCCTCCTCTGCACAGCACTCTACCCCCACAAAGTGCAGCAGGCCAGGCCAGGGTTCTCACAGCCAGAGGCCCAAGCATCCAGCAATCACATGAGAACCAGGCCTGGCCAGCCCTTGGGGGACCTGTCTAAGCAGCTGGGGAGGGAGACACAGGCAGCCATCTGTTAAGGGTGTGGCCTGTGCCAGGCTCTGTGTTAAGTCACAGTTTATAGGCACATGGTGACTTCATCTCTGGGAAAACTCCAAGATGGAGGAAATCTGTTTATCCCTGTTTTACAAACGAGGAAGCTGCTCATCACAGGAGACAAATGGATGTCCAAGATCACACAGCCAGAAAGTGGTGAACTGGGATGGCAAACCCAGGTCCACTGACCCCTCTCTTAAAGCCGGCTGGGCAGCCGCTGACCAGTCCTGCATGACAGGCCAGGAGGCAGCAGAGGGGGGCCCTTTGCCATCTGATGAATGTCCACAGAGTGTGTCACAGCACTGCCTAATAAGCCCTGTCTCAAGTCTCTTTTTTGGAATGAGATGGTAAAGTAAATAATACATGAACTCAACATGGCCACAATTTCTCTTATGTGTATTTCTTTATGGTTTCCCCATCACTCTTCAATCTTCATGTAAAAGTCCTGCCCCATTAAGTTCACACTGACTGCTCTGCCATCCTCTTCAATCACCCCCCGTTGGCTTCACCTCCCACTTTTAGATGTTCCCCATCAGGAATATGGAGAAGGAAATGGCAACTCACTCCAGTGTTCTTGCCTGGAGAATCCCAGGGATGGGGGAGCCTGGTGGGCTGCAGTCCATGGGGTCGCTAAGAGTCAGACATGACTGAGCGACTTCACTTTCACTTTTCACTTTCATGTATTGGAGAAGGCAATGGCACCCCACTCCAGTGTTCTTGCCTGGAGAATCCCAGGGATGGGGGAGCCTGGTGGGCTGCCGTCTATGGGGTCACACAGAGTCAGACACGACTGAAGCGACTTAGCAGCAGCATCAGGAATAAAGCCTTAGGCTCTTCCCTCACGGTTTTCAGCCCCTCCCCCATTACCACCATCCTTCTGGGAATTCAACAGGCCCTCTCCGCGCCAGCCTCCCAACCTCCCTGGTCTGGACTCCTTCAGAGCCAGTGAGGAAGCCCTGCCCCGCAACCTCAGCCAGCGACGCCCCCCAGGACCACACATAAGACTGTCACCATCGGAAACCACTCCCCGATTTCAGGATTCCAGCATCCCTCCCTGACCACCCACTCCACCCCTCCATCCCTCATGAGAGGACCCCCCTGCCACCCCATGTCGCCCAGACGCCTCAAGGACAAATGACAGAAAGCAAGCAGTTATAAGCACAGCCGTGAATGCTTTAATAGCAGTGCTAAGGGCAGAAGACCAGGCCTCCCTCATCTGTGGGCAGTTTGGGGCGAGATGAAGCTGCTGGTGAGGGGTGGCTGGACTCAGGGGCCTGGGCATCCCTCCTTCTTCTCGGGAGCAGGTGGTGAAGCTGCGGGCTGAGAGAAGGCACTGGGCTGGAAGAGGCGGCAGAGATTCTCATTGTTGATCAGCGCCATCTGCAGGTGCTCTGGGCTGATTCGTACCCTGTGGTTGGCGCCGGCCTCTTGCCCCGCCAGGTCCAGGATGTTGGCCGTCAGGTACTCAAGGACTGCGGTCAGGAACACGGGTGTCGCTGAGTCCAGGCAGCTGGCGAACTGACCCTCTCGCAGGAAGCGGTCCACGCGGCTCACAGGGAACTGCAGCTCGGCCCTGGTAGAACGGGAGAGGGAGTGTCTCTTACTGCGATGGCAGTTCTGGAGTCGTCTTCTCCGAGACATGTTGTCGGCTGGATGCTGCCTCTATCAGCCCAGACTGATGATCCCGCTGGCTGGGGCCTCCTGAGATGCCAGTCTCTCTCTGCTGGCTGTGTCCCCTTGCTCAGGTCTCTTATTGCTCAGGGAGCTGCCTTTGTGACAGCTCAGGCTTTGTGATGTCATCAGTAGCCAATTGGCCCTGACCAGGACTGGCCTAGAAATGGCTGATAGGAAATCTGGTCTCTCTGTTGAAAAGACCATCTCTTGAAGGGAAGTTTTAACTTTCTATCAGACTACAACATTCTAGCTAAAAATGTGTTTCAATGGAAAACTAATCTATGTCTGTAAAACACAACTCTGGGTTATTTCATTCCAGTCTTACATCATCTTTGAGCCCTTTTACATCCTTTTGGAAGCCTGTAGGTCACTGACACAACCTTTGCTGAAGGCTCAATTTCCTTTTCATACAGCAATCAAACAATCTGGCCTCTATTAATGTATTTATCCTACTATTTCTGATCAATATTACTTTTCCATTCTTTGGTTTCTCTTGTCAACTAGTTATAACATCTGCCCATTTCCTTATGTGATTAATGTTTTAATACATGTTCTTATCTAGGTAAGTGTCAGGATTTTATACTTATTTGATAATTATCTTTGTTTTGGAAGACACACCCATATGTCCAATTGTTCCACCTATCACGGCCATGTGACTTCAATGACAGAGACGTAAACTACATGAAATTTAAAGCCCAGACATGTCTTTTCCTGGCTCTCCAAAGTGAATTCAATGTATCAGTAACACATCATTGACCCTTTTTGTAATTTTTGTTTTCCTCTCTACTGATTTAGTGTATCTATTGTGTTTTTGGTTCCTTTACAGCTAATAAGCTATTTCCTGCTATTGATAGTCATGGTTGGTAATCTGGTTTTTAGTTTTCCCTGTATTTTTTTGTTAAGTACATGTAACATAAAATTCACCATTTCAGCAATTTTAAGAGTAGTAATTCAGTGTTTTTGTTACAAATACGTTCATGATGTTGTGAAAATATCTGTTCAAATTCCAGGATAGTTTCTTTAACCCCCAAAAAAATTCCACACCCATTAAGCAGTAAGGCCTTATTCCTCAATCCCCACAAGCCCTGGCAAACACTCTACTTCCTGTCTCTATGGGTTGACCTGTACTAGACATTTTATATAAATGGACTCATATAATATGGGGCAGCATGTATCTTTGTTTCTTTCATGTAGCACATTTTCAAGGTTCATCCACATTATAGCATATATCAGTACCTCATAAATTTTTATAGCTGAAAAACAGTCCATTATATATATGTGTGTGTGTGTGTGTACATATGTGTGTATATGTATGAGCATGTGTGTATTTATAAATACATGGGCTTCCCTGATAGCTCAGCTGGTAAAGAATCCGCAGTGGGGGAGACCTGGATTTGATCCCTGGGTTGGGAAGATTCCCTGGAGGAGGGCATGGCAACCCTCTTCAGTATTCTTGCCTAGAGAATCCCCATGGTCAGAGGAGCCTGGCGGCTGCAGTCCATGAGATTGCAAAGAGTTAGACGTGATTGAGTGACTAGACACAGTATATATATGTATATGTATGCTGCTGCTGCTAAGTCGCTTCAGTCGTGTCCAACTCTGTGTGACCCCATGGACGGCAGTCCACCAGGCTCCCCCATCCCTGGGATTCTCCAGGCAAGAACACTGGAGTGGGTTGCCATTTCCTTCTCCAATGCATGAAAGTGAAAAGTGAAATTGAAGTCGCTCAGTCGGGTCCGACCCTCAGAGACCCCATGGACTGCAGCCTACCAGGCTCCTCCGTCCATGGGATTTTCCAGGCAAGAGTACTGGAGTGGGGTGCCATTGCCTTCTCCGATGTATATGTATATGTATATATGTATATATATGGAGAAGGCAATGGCACCCCAC
>SJYX01001392.1:0-93130 GCA_006410675.1 Oreotragus oreotragus
CGGCGGCGGAGGCGGGGGCAGCCCCGGGGGCGGCAGCGGCGGCGGCAGGGCTGGAGGGCCGGTTCCCTTTCCATCTGAAGGAGGCAAACAGGTACCAGATGGCAAGGCACCAAACTACAGGGAAAAATAAGAAGAATCATGACAAAGAGCTCTCTACAAGGCAGGTTCAAGCATACGTTTCTCAAAAATTTTGTTTTAAACCAAAAACAATTGAATTTCAGTAATGCCATGTGGTTTAACCTATAAACAAAATTTCAACAAAAATTTTCCCCCAATTTAAGAGTATTATTATAGCTTTTGTTTTCATAAAAATGTAACTGTCAGAAATATTACTCCCCATTTTAAGGTACTTATGGTCATGTGGGTGGAGATGTCCAAGAGGTGAACAGTGATCCGGGTCTAAAAGATCTGCAAGTTAGCAGTCTCAACAGGACAGCTGAAGAAGTCATTTGTGCAGGTAAGTTCACCCAGAGGACAGAGCGTGAGGAAAGGTTTACATACAGAATTCTGCGGGACACCAGCATTTAAGGTAGTAAAAATTAAAAAAAAAAAAAAAGACCCAGAAAAAGAGAGGGAAATAATATTGCCACATCACACCTTTGCCCTTGAGGAAAAATTAACTAAGATTCTTAGTAAGACCTGCAAAAGCAAGACACGACCTGGTTACCAGGCCCTTCTATCCTTATGCTTCTGTTGCTTAAAAAAAATAGATGCATTTTTACTACCATGAAGGTGACAGGAATTGATAAATAACTTTTGTGATGATGATTTCCTGAAACTAACTTCAACTCTAAGCCACATGGCTATTTAAGTATTAATAAATCATTTAAAAGTCTTATGGTAAAATTATGGAAAAGAGATTATGTACAAAGGCTTGAAATCAACATCCAAAATCAGCAAAAAGAAAAAGTATTTAAGAGAAATTGAGACCACAATCAAAAAACATGCTTTATCAAAAACATTACGTATAAAGAAAGAATCACTTTAGTGTTGGGCTGGGTTGCTGTGATAATGGATACCACAGCCCTTTGAACATTAAGGATGTATGTACATTGTACTCACATTCAATAGACATTTATAGTTAACAATTAATGTCTTAAAGGTGTAGTTGAATTTCTGCTCAAGACTTTGATGAGTGTGATTAACTTCAGTATGTCACTGATGAGGCCAGACACTATGATCACCTTGCCCCCAGTCTGTCCTCAGCGTCTAACAGAGCTTGTGTGTTAAGTGACACAAGGAATGAAATCATGGATAACAGAACACGTTTTATTCATAACTTTTATAATCAGCACAGCTTTGATCAAAGAGAAGTATATTAAGACAAATGCAAATATTCCATGAGAAATACAAACTAATCCAAAGAAACGATTTGTCAATTGTTCTTCAAAACTGAGTATGTGGTCAATGTCAAGTCTCTAATAACAGGCTTTCTTTTGATAGACATAAACAGAGGTTATCACTGTACACAATCTAAAACAACATAGGAGACTGCTTGATTTAATCTGTTTCAAAATGTAAATAGATTCCCATTTTATATAAAATCATATGCAGCAATAACATATTCAAACGCAGTGAATATGTTTTCTATAAACTAAAATTTTCTAGCATAGATTTACAAGAAATGCTTCAATTAGGAAAAATTAAAAGAAAGGAAAGTCTAAATTTATACTAGCCTGGACCAGGAAAAAATTGTCATGAATATTTCAGTGTCTAAAGCTCAATCTGAAATATAGAAAACACAGCCAAATGTTTATTTAATATGAGGGAGAGGGAACCACATAAGAAAGATGAAAACTTTCAACAAATTGTGGTACCTTCTCTTGCAGCACTAGAGAAAGATGATCACTGAGAATTTTCTTATAGATAGATTCTATTTTTTTCCCCCCAAATTGAACACTAACATATAATTCCTAGAGTATCTTCAGATAGACTCTGCAACAAAACTATGCACTAAGTAAAAAAGAGAACAAAATTGCAAATAACATAGGAAAAAGTATGCCTAACATTATTTCAACATAACCATAAATTAGGATGAAAGGAAGATAGCAAAACTATACTTATTGCTCATCATCCTGCATGTAAATCTACATGAAGGCATTTAGCTATGAATATTCTACTTCCTTACTTTCATCCATGTTAAACATGCAGATAATGTATTTCTTGCTACCTGTTTTGTGTGCAGAGAGTATATGTGAGCTATCTACTTCATAATTCAGATCTGCTCCCTTTTTTGTTGTGTTTTAAATCTGTTTACTTTTGAAAATTGAAAAATTATCAGAAAATGTTCTCATTCAGCTAGAGTTTATCTTTCACTGCAAGGTACCCATAGGCTGAAGGTTTTGAAAAATAAATAGCTTGAGCAATAATTTTCTGTAGTGGGATAAAGATCAGTGATGAATGACAAATCTAATAATAAAAGACTTTCTTACCCTTAGTGCTTAATTACCTAGCAAACACATGACATCAGGAACAAAACCCAAATGAAACACAAGGAAGAGATTAGACATTTTAAAAAATGCAAACTAAAAACACGGAGGCAAAATAATTTTTAAAATTTAAACACAGCAGAATAGAAATATATATAAACAAAAATATGAAAACATACGAGAAAAATTAAAGTTTCAACATTCTGATGCTGTGAAGACGTGATACAAGCTTTGTTACCCTGTGAGTTTTCAATACCCAAATTCACTCCAGGTAGATAGTATTTTACCTGTGATTTAAAAGCTTGTAACTCTGCTTGAAGCTCATTAATCTCTGCCTCTTTTTTCTGCAGTTGAGCCTGAGTTTCTTGGTGGTCGGTAAACTCTTTTTCAAACTGAAAAAAAAAAAAGGGAAGAAAAACATACAAGACACAAAGAAAGCTGAAAATAAAAAGCACTATTCTTTATAAAGAAATTTGACTCTAATGCTCTGTTAGTGGCACATAACTTTTCTGAAAGGAGTGGTGGTAGGTTTCTGCTAAGTCGCCCACAGTTTTTATCTAGGTCCCTCAAGGTCCCACCAAAATCATTCATTTGCAAAGGAGCAGACAAAGCCAGAAATGAAACCTGTGACCTTCTCCTCTCATCAGAACAAACTGGGCTTACAGTTATCCAGAACGCTGGCATTTTTCTTAAGAGTCCCAAAATATCATTGCAACTTTGTATAAAATAATGGAGAGCAAGGCACTGTACTGAATTCCCTGACCCTTACCTGTGAAAACTTATACGTGAAATGTCCCAAGTTTATCAACATGATTTAGAAGAATTCCATTTCAATATTTTTTATTAATAAATAACTCCACTTTGTAAATGCATCAATTATTTCCTTTTTTTTGTAAAATAACATCAGAAACTTAAGGACCCAATATAGGTTCTAACCTTCAACAAAAGTTTAAGAGGATAAACTCCATCTTCTTCATCATTAATCTTTGGAAAATTAATGATAAATTAATCTTTCAAAGACCTTAGTGCAACACTTTGAAGGAAGAAGGTAAATCCAATGAGTCTTCTAATTGATATAACCATTTATCACAAGTCACCATCCTGCACTCAAAAAAGTTTCACCTGGCCATCATCTTCACTAAAACTCCTCTACTAGCACAGATGAACATGAGTTCTGTCTTATGATCAAAAACACGTACTTGACTTCCTTTTAAAAAAGAAAAAAGTAATCACTAAAAAATACAAATAGCTCACAAATGTTGCCTTGAGACTTTAAAACACAGTCAAATGAGGGTTAGGCTTTGGATTAGGAGTAGGGTCTCCATACACTGGTGGCTTCCAAGTCCCCATCACCAGCTCCAGATTCACAACTGCATTCCAGACTGCAAACCAGTCTATAAATATATTTCCAATTTAAGGAAGGTTTTTCAAGAGTAAGGAAGCATTCCAGTATTTTCAAAACCAATATTGTCTCTCTCTACAAACTTTGTTTTTTTAATACTGCTGTTTCATTCAAAAGACAGCTCATATATCATGACTCCTTTGTCTTAAATCTTTAGTGGCTTCATTATAAAAACCACACTTATTAACCTAATACCTAAGAACCACCTGATATCTGGTCCCATTCTACCTCTTTCCTTTATTCAACAAATATCTAACAGCATGACTATTATGTGTTTCTCAGAGTGGCAGGGACTAGGGGTACAGAGTTTAAAAGAATATGATCATTGTGTTTAGTAAGCATAGTGTCCAGTGGCAAAATCAAAACAAACTAACCATCCAAAATCTATGAAAATTACTCACAATAGAGAAAGGACAGGAAGCATGTGTGTCATTCTTGGAGCAATGATGCTTGATCTAAGTTTGAAGAACTTGAGTCATTACTGAGAGGCGTAGCTTGCATTTCAGATAGAGTGACTAGCACAGTGCATACATGAATGACAAGCCATCCCTTGTAAGGGCCACAAAATGTGGTCTGAGAACAAACTGCAGAGGATGAAGCTAGAGATATACCAGAGCGAAACTATGGAAAGGAAGTTTACAATAAACCAAAGGGCTTTTTTCTTTTCCCTAATAACTACAGACAATTTTTAGAGTATTTATCACAGGAGAGCAAAGTAATCAGATTTGCACTTTTGAAAACCCAACCAGCAGCAGCACGGACAATGGACTGAATATAGACTAGAGTCACAGAAACAAGGAGCTGCAGCTATCCACGCAAGGACGCAAGCCCTGCTGGAGTACGTAAGAAAACAGGGAAAGAAAAGGGGGGGGGGGGGCGTGGAATATATATATATAAACAGAATCAAAAATTAGCATCTGACTGAACAGAGGAAATGAGCGAAGGGACTATAAGATAACTATGTTGTTCTGTTGCTTTGCAAGATGGCAAAAAAAAAGGATTATAATTTGAGAGAATGACATTTTTAGAGACAAGAATGAAGAATTTGGTTTTGAAGATGCTAAGCTTGATATTAGAATTTCAAAATAAATGTACTTGTGCCCCCTCCTGGGACAGTCACCTTGCTGCCTCCCACTATGCGTCAGGGCTCACATTAGCCATCACTTCCTAGGGCAAGTGTTCCCTGGCCACCCGAGATCCTTCCTACAGGCTTACACACCACGCAGGGTTTTCCTAAAACGATTATCATCTTGTATTATAAAACTATGAAACTGTAGTATCATACGCCTCAGTAACGCTCACCAACCTGGAAGCTCACTAATAAGGAGGCTCCTCCTGCTTTATTTATCACCTTTCCAGAAGCATTATATTTATAAGTGAAACTCAGTTGTTGAGTGAAACCGTCAGCCTGTCACCCTCCTTTCGATGGTGAGTAACCATGTCGTACCGTAAAGGCCTGCAGTCTCCCGGCCTCAAGGACCTCGGTGAGGTCGTTTTCTCCATCTCCTCTTTGTGACTGCTCAGTGGATGCTTACTGCTGCTTGGCAAGAAGTGGGAAACTACATTCTTATGAGAGTAAGAATGAGGAAGCCTTCCTCATAATATCAATATGTGCACTGTCCTGCCTTAGGTCTCAGAATAAGATACAGAAGGATAAAGAATTACTTATAGGAACAAAAATAAAACTATCAAAACAACCAGTATCATAGTTACTACACTCAAAGAAAGCTTACGAAATTAACTTTACCATACTGAGAGTATCTGTATCACTTACAAGAGAGATAAACTTCTACATCCTCCCGTATAAAAGGATCAGACGAAATAGAAACTTTGCTTTAGCATTTTTATAATATCCATAGTCAAATCACAGTAGCCTTGAGGATAAAATGAATCTCCATTAAAGACGCACTTAACAAAAACTGAAATGATAGGCTTCCTCTCCAAAAGGAGTCAGCAGAGCAATCTTACTTACCCTTACAAAATTACACACAAAAATGTGAAGAAACACAGTTAAGGTTGAGGCTCTACTTAATTTCATTCCCTCAAGTAAGTGACTCTATACAGGAAGGTTGATAACTCAATCCTCTCTATGTACTTTCTGACATTTCTAGTCTTCATTTTTCAAATTTATGCATTAAAATAAAGAATGTGTCTAGCAACCATGATAGCTTCCTGCCTAAAGCAAAGTATTTACATGTGTCCTTATAAAGCTATCAGAAAAAATTCTTGCTGACACATACAAAATGGTATGGCAATAGAAATCTTTTATGGAGTGAACAATACTTTCTGAATATACCTAAGACACATAACTGCTGACTAAAAGGAGACAACTAACCTTGAACAAGGTCTTTCTTCTATTTACATTAAAAGCTTACAATTTTAAAACAGTGTTTTGAGAAAGTTATCATATTCAAATACTGTAAACAAACAAAAAAAAAGAATTATAAAAGCCAATTTAAACTGTCTGAGATTCATTCAAACCAAGTAACTTGGAAGCATGCTACTCCTTTCCTACAGTGAGTGGAAGTATTATTTACTGAGCTTGGAATACAGGGCCGGTGGGTGAGAGGTCACCATACAACACAAACATCTATCAACTAGAACACTTATGACATGTAATTTGTTTCCCCCATTAAGTAAGTCACTTTGCAAAAATGGCAATGTTAATATCCTCAGCTGTAATCTGAGCCTGCAGCCAAAGGCCTGGGAGATAATATTCTCTAAGTATTTGGCGAAACATAGGACTTCTTAGACAGGGCACTTACAAAGTTCTCCATGTGAAAGTGAAAGTTAAAGTCAGTTAGTCATGTACAACTCTTTGCAATCTCGTGGACTATACAGTCCATGGAATTGTCTAGGCCAGAATACTGGAGTGGGTAGCCTTTTGCTTCTCCAGGAGATCTTCCCAACCCAGGGAGGGAACTCAGGTCTCACACAATGTAGCCAGATTATTTACCAGCTGAGCCACAAGGGAAACCCAAGAATACTGGAGTGGGTAGCTTATCCCTTCTTCAGTGGATCTTCCTGACCCAGGAACTGAACTGGCCTCTCCTGCATTGCAGGCGGATTCTTTACCAACTGAGCTATTAGAGAAGCCCTAAGAGGTTCTATCTTAAAAGTCTATTAAAAATGTACAATTCTCTTAAGGTGCATTTAGGGCTTGACACATCAAAAATGTAGACTCACTGACATGGTGCCTAACTCAGTCTAAATGTTTCTTGAGTGAAATGTTCATTGAGGTAGTGGTAGCAGTTATTCCTCCAACGAAAGGAACCAGCCCCAAGAATTCAAATCAGAGTAAACTACTTAAAATGTGAAGAATCCAACCACAAAAGATAATAAAATTTAAAAATAAAATTTTAAGATCAAAGAACAAGTATAGTAAGTACCCACTAAGTAGAGACAAAAGCATAATACACTAGCAAAGAAAAGTGAGGATGGCTGGATGGTCAACAACACTCCTGGGACAGAAACACATGAAGCTGCTCACATCCAATACTGATGACCCACGAAAAAGACAACTTTAAATGGTTCCGCTTAGTCTTACGAAGCAACTTTAATCAAAACCAAAACCAAGTTAAACTTTCCCTTAAAATTTTTAGATATAATTTCAATCTTAAGGGCCTAAATTATCTGAGCCTTGAGAAATACTCCAACCTTAAAATTCTGATTCTATATACTGTCAATCATTTATTTATTCACTCACTCAAAAAATATGTGTAGTTTTCAGTTTAGGTGCCATGATAGTGAATAAAGCTAACAAAAATCATTCATAAATTTTATTACAGAGGGAGAAACAGACAAGACATGTGCATATACTCACACAGATACATAAACGATGTAGCATGTCAAATGGTGATTAAAAACAGTAGAAAAACAAGGACAGAAGCATAAGGAGGGTCAAGAGTTGGGAGTAAGGAGTTTAAATGTTTAAACAGGAAGTCTTCAGAGGATGGCATTTGTGCAAATACCCAAAGGAAATAAGGAAACTGGAAGAACACAGAGTCCCTGAGGCAGAAATATAGCTGCAGGAGCCCCCGTGTAGTCTTGCAAAGTTAGTCAAACTACTTACTTTTTTGTTAAGTTCTGATGCTTTCTCTTCAAACCCTTCTAGTTTTGCTTCATCTATGCAAATATCTAAAATTGCAATGACAACATTTTTCTTAAATTCACTGCTACTTTAAAAGTTTACAAAGAAAAAAAATTACAAAGGAAAAACATCAGAGAAAAATTTGAAATAATGTCAGTAATAAACAAAATGGAGAAATATATAATGTTGGAATGGAGAATGATTTTCTAAGCATGATACCAAGGTCATAAAATATAAGAGGAAAGATAAACCCAACTACAATTTTAACCTTTTGTTAAGCAAAAGGAAGAGAGTTCAACTATATACATATAATACCCAAAGGTTGCTATCCTCAGTTCATGTTTTGAAGAAAAAGGAGATGATAACCAATACAAGTGGGGGAAACGTACAATAGCAATAAGCATAAAATTAGGAATAAAAATATAAAAACTGGTAAGTCATAAGAACAGATAATTGAATTTTCCTAATAATATGAAAATATTAAAATATTTAATTAGAAATAAGCAAAGATTAAATAATCCCTAATGCTAAGGACTGGAGATAGCATGGGGAACCTAACTCTCCTAAAAGCAGCTGGAAGTATAATTAGGGAACTTTGCTAATAAGAAACTATGCAATATGTATAAAAACTTAAATACTTTCTTTCACCCAGTAATTCTATTTCTAGGACTTTGCTTTTAATATTCATTAAAATACTGTTAGCAAAAAACCGCAAATAACTTAAATATCCACTAATAATAGATTAAAAAGCTCTGATAAGAATCCACCTGACAGAATACTTCACAGGAGAAGTAATTCATATGGATGCCTCATGATATACTATATCCCTTTCTTTTTTAATGAAAGTAATAATGAATATTGTTTAATAAAACATACTACAAAACAAATTACGAGAAGCAAAAATCAACCAAATCGCTACATCCAAAACTAGTTCCGCTTCTTAAGTGGGACCACTCAGCTCTTTCTATATTAGATTACTTTGGTGATTATCTTCTTAACTCTAAATACAGTGTGTACACAATTATTTCGTGATTTAACTATGTAGGGCATTATGGCTAACTTCCTAAGAAAACACTTTCCTGTATAATCCCAATTCTCTATAATTTTTTGTTCATTTGGCTGGCTCTGTAGCACTAAATTAATACTTAATCTTCTGATTCCTGTTGCACAGACAGCATGTCTTCAATCCCACCTTAATATGTTATCTGTGCCCTATACTTTCCGACATCTGTCTCCCATCTAAGCATGTTAACACAGTGATACTCTCTTCTGTATTTAAGTCTTCAGCATTGTGTCTGTAAGTTTATTTGAAACATTTATAATCAATAAACGATAAATTTATTTAACTATGTAACTAATTTCACTTATATAGCCAAGAAGTATTCAAAGATTTTATTTCCTTCTCAAGAATTCAATGTCAAAACCTCTCACCTACTCAAGAAAAATATTCCTAATGTCCAGGCAGAAAAAACTTTCTCTTCAGACACTATTCAAAATCATTCCATATTTTAGTTTGCTACCTATTTAGAGAATATTTTCATTCATTTCTATGTCCCTCCTGCCCCCAGGAACTTCTAATTTATTCTCTCTTAGGGAGAGAAACAAGTATTTGCTTTATCAGTGTCATTAGTATTATCCACTGCTTTCTCATTCTATATATCCCACACTTCTTTCTGAACTCAAATATTTTATGAGGAAAAAAACTACTTCATGCAAATAATACTCTTTGAATATTAAATCAAGATTTGACATATGGTAACTTCTTAAAACATTAGTTACCATGTGGAATCACTTATTATTTCAAAGACTGTTTTGCACTCTGTTACTTATAAATCATTTAGACACATCAAGCCCTGATCATCTGGGAAAGAGTGGTTTACAGAGTCATACAGATCTTTCAAATGGTGATACATCTCATCATACAATGTCAAAATAATCATATAGGGTAATATCACCACTAATCTCATCAGAAAAAATTTAGCACTGCAAAGCTGTCAAGATGACAGTAGCAAATACAAGTTTTCCAAACTCAAATTTTTAGGTAAATGCTTGGATTTTATCATTGGTAACATAGTCTATAATCTTCATTTCATTTTTAGGAAAGTGTGTGCCAAACACTCACATCTAAGTAGCCACAATTTGTATAACAATCATTTTTTTCAAGGATAAAAAAAAAGGTAGGCATCTCAGCTGGCAACTCGACAATTACACAAGTACTTCCTTGTGGACTCTGGTTTGCAGCACAAGTGACTCACACATATAATATATTGAATTTTGAATATTTTCACACAGAATATATTCACACAGTATACACAAAGGTAAATGTCTAATAAAATTATTATTTTTTACTTCTTTATCAAGGGCATTCTTGAGTAAATAATAGCAGTTTCATTTCATTTCTTTTGCTTTACCAAAGAACCCCAAGTCTACTGGAGTTTGGTGCCACTGCCTTGCTTCGCAACAACGTGCCAGCAGTTTTCTCAATATTGTTCTGCAAATATCAAGACAGTGAAAAAGGTGAAAAATAATGTTTCGGTACTATTGTGAAAATAGATTTGACTAGTAGGACCTTCTGAAAGGGTATCCAGGAGCCTCCAGAGTCCGCATTGCAAGAAAGAACACTCCAGTGCTAAGCCATTGGTAAGGGGCAGAAAATATTCCCATTTAAATAACAGAGATGCACTCACCAACAAACTGACTTAAGTCTAAATCTAGTCTTTTTCGGTATGTGAAGTCTGGATCCATCCCATCTCTATGCAGTACAATTTGAGATACACACTCATCAATTAATTTGAAGTACTGTTGCCTAGAACCAAGGGAAAGAATAAAGGTACACGCAATTTATCAGTGTAACTTTACATCAAAACAAAGCTATTTCATTCAGTAGCTTGATTTCCAGTTCAATAATATACTACTGCAGTTTTAACAGTTGATATGACAGACTTAACATGGGAGTGAGAGTAAATACAAATGTCACTTTCCTTCTAATTATTTTAACACATTAATGTTTTCATAATCTTTTAGTTATAAATACAGTGTGCGTTATAGATCATTTTCTTATGAAAGTCAGAACCTTGACTTAATTAGTAGGCAGTGAAAAAGAGAATATTCGAATGAAGCGATACTGATACATGCTTAAACACAGTCCTCTGCAGAGATCATCAGCCTATCACTATACTGTACTAAAAGGATTACCATTAACTCATTTTATTTTACAAATCAGAAGACATATTTTATAAAAAAAATTATCTGGAAGGTTCTTAAAACCATACAGTTCACTGTTTTTACAATTTTGGGGATACTGTGAATTATAAACAGTATCAAAATAATATTTTTTACTTAAAAGAAAGCTAGAAAAATTCAGTTTAACAATTTTTCTCCAAAGTTTAAATTTAATTAAAACCCTCAAGCAGGCTTCATTTGTAACTACAGTTAAGTTCAGTCCACCTGTATGAGTAGCAAATTAAAGAACATCCTTTGAAACAACTCAAGCCAACAAATGCAAAAAAGAATCCAGAAGATTCTACAAACAAAACCAAACTACAGTTATGGGCAGGGGCAGGGGGCACAGGCCTCCATCTCAACCACCCAGGAAGACTTACTTCTCAATGACATTTTGCACAGTTTTTCCTCTCTACCTCCTTCTCATTATCAGCTTTCCATCCCTAAAGCTATGACCTGCTACTCTGGACCTACTTACTTACACCCAATAAACCATTCATTACACTGAATAAGGAGAAGGCAATGGCAACCCACTCCAGTACTCTTGCCTGGAAGATCCCATGGATGGAGGAGCCTGGTAGGCTGCAGTCCATGGGGTCCCTAGGAGTTGGACACGACTGAGCGACTTCACTTTCACTTTCATGCATTGGAGAAGGCAATGGCAACCCACTCCAGTATTCTTGCCTGCAGAATCCCAGGGATGGAGGAGCCTGGTGGGCTGCCGTCTATGGGGTTGCACAGAGTCAGACACGACTGAAGCGACTTAGCAGCAGCACACTGCTACAGTTCAACATTAGCAAATAAGAAACTGTTCATTAACTGTCATAGTGTTTAACAGTATTCAAGAGAGTATTCTTAGGTACAGATCAAGGCAAGAAGGCATAATCATTGCTTTCCTCAATTTTCTCAATTTCTTTCAAAGAAATAATCTCCTAATATCTTAGCTATAATAACCACATTTATACTTGAGGTACTAATATATAAATTGCATATATTTCTATTACATTTAAAAATTGAGATGATACATTCTGTCCCCTTTTTACTCTTATTTAATGTCATCTTGATGTTGTTTCAATAAAACATTTCTTAACACAAGTTATTTTGTGTCATTTTTTTAAAACCATAATTTCATTAAATGCTTTCTCAGTTCCACCATTCTAAATTATGAAACTCATTTATAATGCAGATGAAAACTGATGCAGAAACTCTTTCAGCAAGGCAACACAAATAAAGAACAATATACTTATGGATTCCATAAACGTAAATCTAGAAAATAATCTCGATGTGAGATATCAGTAAGGTAGTGAATATGTCAGAAGAATATGTAAACAACCTAATTAAGGAATAAATATAAATGTCATTACTTCACTAACAAAATGTCATTTTTGTTGGAGAGTATTTTGAAGTCACCTTCACTTTCTCTGCAGTTTTTTTACCAAAATCAGAAATTATCTCCATGCACATTCAACTCAACACGCTATTTTGCACACAATAAGCCATCAATAATTTGCCACAGAATTGAATTTGATCTTCTATTCACCTTCCAATTATCTTGCTGCATTTGATTTTTCATGGAGCCTTTGCTGTATATTTTCCAACTGAGTTCCATTTCTGTAAAATTTCCTTTTGTCCCAAAAGCAAAAGTGAGCCAAGATTTAAATTCATAGATTGAATTCTTTTAAGTGAGAATATTTTGCAGTCTACAATGAAAAGTAACTTATTAAAAGCTTTAAAAATTTTATTATCAATATTAATTATAAATGTTCAAATTAAAATGTCCAGAAAACTGAAGACCTCTGAAAGGTAAAATCCAGGTCCATTTGAGATAGCAAAACCAAAACTACTGAAGAGGTAAACCCAAAAGAACAAGGTACACAGGACAGCACAACACAAAGTAAAATTTACTGTATGTGAACGAAAAGGTAAATAACAAAAAAAAATTTAAAGAATATATAGCAAAAGTATTATGTAAATGATCATAATTCTGACTCTATCCTGCAATAAATATATTCCCACTATAAGAATAAACAACCTAGGGGGTGGGATGGGAGGGAGATGGGAGGAAGATTCAAAAGGGAGGGAGTATATGTACACCTATGGCTGATTCTTGTTGAGGTTTAATGGAAAACAAAATTCTGTAAAGCATTTATCCTTTAATTATAAAATAATTTTTAAAAGAAGAATAAACAACAACAAACAGTAATAAATAAATGAGAATTTTGGTCCATGGGAAAGAACCAATGGGATCTTTACTCAACAGTCACAGGAAGAACTCTGCCTTCATAGCAACCACATCTGGAATGAATACCAAGGGCCTTGGGCTGAAAGAGCTAAGGAAGAAGGGAACACAGATGATTATCAAACTTCAAAGGTGATACTGAAAAACTGAGCAAAGGAGGGGAACTTCTATGGCTCACTAATATCACTTTGATAATGCTACTATGACAGAGCACAGCGAGGGCAGCCCTTCGCATGGAGCCGTTGCGGGGCAACACTATTCTGCCCGTTACCTGGCAACGGATACCACTCAGTCATTGGTCGGTGCTACAGTGGGCCCCGCTCACAGGCGACCACCTGTCAGGAAGACACGGTGGGCGCGGGGTGGGGTGGTCAACCAAGAGTGGGGCACGGCCATGAGGGGGAGTCAGGGAAGAGCAGACCCTGGCCTCCGCCAGGGGCCCTCCGGCCCGTTCCCTGGCCTGGGACCAGCGGGTGAGCTGGGCACCCAGGGAGGAGGCCAGAGGTGCGTCACGGAGGCTCCAGAGCCTTCCCCATGGTCACCCATGAGCCAGGGCCTTGAGGCGCTGGGGAACCGCTTTGCAACTTCTGCCTCCATGAGCGGAGAGCGGTGGTCGTCTGCCTGGGCCACAGGCTGTGGGCCCTGCCTCCTGCCCCCTTTTGGGGGCCTGAGGAATGGAGGGCCATTTGGGTCCTGGGTGCTGGGCTCCTCAGTGATGAAGGCTGGACAAAGTCTGGGAACCTGGCCCTGAGGGAGCCGCCAACCGAGGTGGGCCCCCTCTTGGCCAGGACCTGGGCTTTGGAGGGTGAGAGCTGTGCCCTGGGACTTGCTGCTTTGTGGTCAGGACAGAGAAGAACATTTGTTTGGTAGAGATTTACAGGAACATTGTCACCTGACTGTGACCTGACTTCAAGAACAAGGATTTCACACCAGGAAGTCTGTACCAACTAACCATGCCCCTCTCCACCTTTCCTGTAAAAGGGCTTTGTTGAAAGCTTTGGGGGAATTGGGGTTTTTAAAGCATGAGGTACACATCTTCTTGCCTGGCTCTGCAGTAAACTTTCCTCTGTTCCAAACTCCAATGTCTTAGTGTTGTTTGGTCTCACTGTGAGTCAGGCACACAGACTTATATTTTCAGTAACACTATAATGTAATATTTCTCTAGACAGTTGATTCTACTAAAGTGATAGGCTTGCCTGAGCATGACCAACAAGAGTTGTGCTTTTTAATCTGTTCTCTGAGGTTTAAAAACTACATGTCCCCTGGAGCACAGATATAAGGGACTAGGATCCTAAGTAAGAAATAACCTCCTTTGCAGCACTATGCGTGTGCGCTAAGTCACTTCAGGTGTTGTCCAACTCTTTGCGACCCTGTGGACTGTAGCCTGCCAGGCTACCATCCATGGAATTCTCCAGCCAAGAATATTGAGGTGGGTTGCTGAACCCTACTCCAAGGGATCTTCTCGACCCAGGGATCAAACCCACGATTTGTGAGGCTCCTGCATTGCTGGCAGATTCTTTACCACTAGGCCACCATTTCTCCATTCAAACCTTCAAAAGCAATGAACAGTCTTAAATTCTTGGAAAATACAGAGATCAAGAAAAGGATGGGGTTACTTTAGAATGAGTAAAAGTTTCAAGTTTACTTTTATTCTCAGAAGAGTACAATGTTACAATTAGGTACCTAAGAAATGGCAACCCACTCCAGTACTCTTACCTAGAGAAGTCCATGGACAGAGGAGCCTGGTGGGCTGCTGTCCATGAGGTCACACAGAGTTGGACACAACTGAAGCAACTTAGCACGCACTGGAGAAGGAAATAGCAACCCACTCCAGTATTGGACATGACTGAAGCAACTTAGCATGCATGCATTGGAGAAGGAAATGGCAACCCACTCCAGTATTCTTGCCTGCAGAATCCCAGGTACAGGGGAGCCTAGTAGGCTGCCATCTATGGGGTCGCACAGAGTCGGACACGACTGAAGCGACTTAGCAGCAGCATGATTCTCAAAAATCTTATTTAATCAAGTATTAGTATTTTTTATCTAGTATTTATAAAGTGGTTCAATAAACTGTCTTATTTTAATAAAATATGAGAAACAAGCAAATGAAGTCTCAAACAGGTTCCTGACTCATATTTTAGAAGATCTTTGGATTTGCCAGTTCTACAAAGGAATGAGGTAGGGCAGGTGGTCATACTTATCTCAACCTAAAGTTTTACCATGTTTAGATTTCTGTTCACTTGTTAGGTACATCAAAACCTAAATTACTCCCTCTGACATCACCCAGAGGACACAGCCTGAATGAAACTAACAACTCCTACTTGAAATGAGAGTAAGAAAAGACATACTATCCACAGTATTTGAGAAAAAAATTTCAGCAAAGTTAAAGGTGGCCAAAATGGCTTCATACTCAAAAGATCTTAGCTTCCTTCATAAAACAGTAATAAAAACGGAAAGAGGGTATAGAGAATATTTATTGAGCATACACCATATCTGGCTAGGAGTCTCACTCATGTTACCATTTCAATCTTCTTAACAACAGAGCAGCTTCAGTGCTACTATCCATGTATAACTACAGATGGTGGTGCTCACTCAGTTGTGTCTGACTTTGTGACCTCATGGACATGTATGTAGCGTGCTAAGCTCCTCTGACCATGGAGTTTTCCAAGCAAGATACTGGAGTGGGTTGCCCTGTCCTATGCCAGGATCAAACCATGGGTCAAACCTGCATCTCTTGAGTCTCCTGCATTGACAGGTGGATTCTTTACCACTGAACCACCTGAGAAACCCATATAACTACAGGCAGATATGGATAACAGTTAATTTCTTTAAAAATTTGTTGAGCTCAAGATGTCTAAGGTATAATCAAATGACTTCAAAAGTTATTGGTCTAGCTTTCTGATACATTAACAACATTAAACATAACTGTACTATTAAGGAACTTTCTAGCTACTTAAACACTGGACAGCACAACACAAAGTAAAATTTACTGTATGTGAACGAAAAGGTAAATAACAAAAAAAAATTTAAAGAATATATAGCAAAAGTATTATGTAAATGATCATAATTCTGACTCTATCCTGCAATAAATATATTCCCACTATAAGAATAAACAACCTAGGGGGTGGGATGGGAGGGAGATGGGAGGAAGATTCAAAAGGGAGGGAGTATATGTACACCTATGGCTGATTCTTGTTGAGGTTTAATGGAAAACAAAATTCTGTAAAGCATTTATCCTTTAATTATAAAATAATTTTTAAAAGAAGAATAAACAACAACAAACAGTAATAAATAAATGAGAATTTTGGTCCATGGGAAAGAACCAATGGGATCTTTACTCAACAGTCACAGGAAGAACTCTGCCTTCATAGCAACCACATCTGGAATGAATACCAAGGGCCTTGGGCTGAAAGAGCTAAGGAAGAAGGGAACACAGATGATTATCAAACTTCAAAGGTGATACTGAAAAACTGAGCAAAGGAGGGGAACTTCTATGGCTCACTAATATCACTTTGATAATGCTACTATGACAGAGCACAGCGAGGGCAGCCCTTCGCATGGAGCCGTTGCGGGGCAACACTATTCTGCCCGTTACCTGGCAACGGATACCACTCAGTCATTGGTCGGTGCTACAGTGGGCCCCGCTCACAGGCGACCACCTGTCAGGAAGACACGGTGGGCGCGGGGTGGGGTGGTCAACCAAGAGTGGGGCACGGCCATGAGGGGGAGTCAGGGAAGAGCAGACCCTGGCCTCCGCCAGGGGCCCTCCGGCCCGTTCCCTGGCCTGGGACCAGCGGGTGAGCTGGGCACCCAGGGAGGAGGCCAGAGGTGCGTCACGGAGGCTCCAGAGCCTTCCCCATGGTCACCCATGAGCCAGGGCCTTGAGGCGCTGGGGAACCGCTTTGCAACTTCTGCCTCCATGAGCGGAGAGCGGTGGTCGTCTGCCTGGGCCACAGGCTGTGGGCCCTGCCTCCTGCCCCCTTTTGGGGGCCTGAGGAATGGAGGGCCATTTGGGTCCTGGGTGCTGGGCTCCTCAGTGATGAAGGCTGGACAAAGTCTGGGAACCTGGCCCTGAGGGAGCCGCCAACCGAGGTGGGCCCCCTCTTGGCCAGGACCTGGGCTTTGGAGGGTGAGAGCTGTGCCCTGGGACTTGCTGCTTTGTGGTCAGGACAGAGAAGAACATTTGTTTGGTAGAGATTTACAGGAACATTGTCACCTGACTGTGACCTGACTTCAAGAACAAGGATTTCACACCAGGAAGTCTGTACCAACTAACCATGCCCCTCTCCACCTTTCCTGTAAAAGGGCTTTGTTGAAAGCTTTGGGGGAATTGGGGTTTTTAAAGCATGAGGTACACATCTTCTTGCCTGGCTCTGCAGTAAACTTTCCTCTGTTCCAAACTCCAATGTCTTAGTGTTGTTTGGTCTCACTGTGAGTCAGGCACACAGACTTATATTTTCAGTAACACTATAATGTAATATTTCTCTAGACAGTTGATTCTACTAAAGTGATAGGCTTGCCTGAGCATGACCAACAAGAGTTGTGCTTTTTAATCTGTTCTCTGAGGTTTAAAAACTACATGTCCCCTGGAGCACAGATATAAGGGACTAGGATCCTAAGTAAGAAATAACCTCCTTTGCAGCACTATGCGTGTGCGCTAAGTCACTTCAGGTGTTGTCCAACTCTTTGCGACCCTGTGGACTGTAGCCTGCCAGGCTACCATCCATGGAATTCTCCAGCCAAGAATATTGAGGTGGGTTGCTGAACCCTACTCCAAGGGATCTTCTCGACCCAGGGATCAAACCCACGATTTGTGAGGCTCCTGCATTGCTGGCAGATTCTTTACCACTAGGCCACCATTTCTCCATTCAAACCTTCAAAAGCAATGAACAGTCTTAAATTCTTGGAAAATACAGAGATCAAGAAAAGGATGGGGTTACTTTAGAATGAGTAAAAGTTTCAAGTTTACTTTTATTCTCAGAAGAGTACAATGTTACAATTAGGTACCTAAGAAATGGCAACCCACTCCAGTACTCTTACCTAGAGAAGTCCATGGACAGAGGAGCCTGGTGGGCTGCTGTCCATGAGGTCACACAGAGTTGGACACAACTGAAGCAACTTAGCACGCACTGGAGAAGGAAATAGCAACCCACTCCAGTATTGGACATGACTGAAGCAACTTAGCATGCATGCATTGGAGAAGGAAATGGCAACCCACTCCAGTATTCTTGCCTGCAGAATCCCAGGTACAGGGGAGCCTAGTAGGCTGCCATCTATGGGGTCGCACAGAGTCGGACACGACTGAAGCGACTTAGCAGCAGCATGATTCTCAAAAATCTTATTTAATCAAGTATTAGTATTTTTTATCTAGTATTTATAAAGTGGTTCAATAAACTGTCTTATTTTAATAAAATATGAGAAACAAGCAAATGAAGTCTCAAACAGGTTCCTGACTCATATTTTAGAAGATCTTTGGATTTGCCAGTTCTACAAAGGAATGAGGTAGGGCAGGTGGTCATACTTATCTCAACCTAAAGTTTTACCATGTTTAGATTTCTGTTCACTTGTTAGGTACATCAAAACCTAAATTACTCCCTCTGACATCACCCAGAGGACACAGCCTGAATGAAACTAACAACTCCTACTTGAAATGAGAGTAAGAAAAGACATACTATCCACAGTATTTGAGAAAAAAATTTCAGCAAAGTTAAAGGTGGCCAAAATGGCTTCATACTCAAAAGATCTTAGCTTCCTTCATAAAACAGTAATAAAAACGGAAAGAGGGTATAGAGAATATTTATTGAGCATACACCATATCTGGCTAGGAGTCTCACTCATGTTACCATTTCAATCTTCTTAACAACAGAGCAGCTTCAGTGCTACTATCCATGTATAACTACAGATGGTGGTGCTCACTCAGTTGTGTCTGACTTTGTGACCTCATGGACATGTATGTAGCGTGCTAAGCTCCTCTGACCATGGAGTTTTCCAAGCAAGATACTGGAGTGGGTTGCCCTGTCCTATGCCAGGATCAAACCATGGGTCAAACCTGCATCTCTTGAGTCTCCTGCATTGACAGGTGGATTCTTTACCACTGAACCACCTGAGAAACCCATATAACTACAGGCAGATATGGATAACAGTTAATTTCTTTAAAAATTTGTTGAGCTCAAGATGTCTAAGGTATAATCAAATGACTTCAAAAGTTATTGGTCTAGCTTTCTGATACATTAACAACATTAAACATAACTGTACTATTAAGGAACTTTCTAGCTACTTAAACACTAATAAAAGTGATGTTTTAGTATCATTTTTATAACTTATGAAAAGAAACTTAACAACACCACTCCTACTGCTGAAGGACTAACCAGAAAATATTATACATCATGCAATAAATTAGTAATAAGTAAATTTGTTGCTAGTTCTTATTTTTATTCAGATGAAAAGTTGTAACCAAGAATCTGCTAGAGCTTAAAAAGTAATAGTAGTCTCATTTTATACCATCATCTATCTAAATATATGCCCATAGTAAACACTGTATACTATGAATTAATACTATTAAAGAAAGAAATCTTAAAAATATGTGCATGCTCAAATCAAACAGCTGGTGAATTTCACAATATAATTTTATTAGTGAAAGAAAATATTAGAATATAGTTTCCTCTTACCTTATAAAATAATCATTTCGAATCAGCAAAAGATGCTGCAGAATTGAAATGAAATACCCCTCTGCTCTGGTGTCCTTAACTGTGTTCCACACCATGTTGTAAAGATCATTCGCTTCAGTAAATTGATTAAGGAATATGTGGATTTATTTATCCTCTACACCAAGTAACTGCAGTAATGTGACATAGAATCTGCTCTGTAAGGCCTCAAAAGATTACTGTCTTACTCTAAAATAGGTATCGTATAGACTAAGCATATAATAAAATACATGTAGTTAGGTATGAGAGTAGAGAGAAACGGTGCAAATGACAACTTCACCTGATACTTTCTGGCTTCTCCTCCACAGTCAACTCCAACCAGTCTTACTCTCTTGAGCCAAGACGCTCTGGCAGAAAGTGGCGGAGAGCCGGTCACGAAGGCTGCACTGGGTTCTGGGGCAGCCATGACCAAGAGAGCTGGTGCCAGGCATTACCTACCGTAGCGCTCCCCCGTGGAAACAGAGATGTGGCTCATTTCTGGACAAACACAGACATCTGCAGATGCACAGAGCCAGCAAAGGCCCATAAGAAAATACACACAAGGTACAGGGGAGAAATAACCAGCAGGCTCAGGGCCTCCTCCTAAGGCAGAAAAGCACTGGGCAGGGGGGCTCCAAACAGAAAGAACAGACTGCACAGGTACACATTAAGAGGCCTACAGTATCCAGATTTAAGGTGCCACATTCATTTATATAAGCATGTTTCATAAAAACACATATAAACTAATAAGAAGGTTTACACAAACATCCCTCTGATTCAATAAAGTTTTTATTTTATAGCGTTTACCTAGAAATGGCTTCAGAAGTTTAATATTTTAGGGTTAGGAGCTGACTGTTTAAGATTTAACAGTAATTATTAGTAATTAATACATATTTGATTGGACATCACACAAAAGGATATTCAAATTCAGCTCTAATATCTTCGAGGCGATGGGAGAACTCCATCAAATCTTCTTCCTTATGCTCATCAAAGACTTTAAGTTGGATATCCAAGCCATCATTCTTAATATGTTTTAAATTCTACAGATATTAAATAGAAATTATGAGGAACTGTTTGGTTTTAATAATGCAAAAAAATTAATGAAAAATATAAACAATAAATGAACCACTCAACTTGATTTATAGCATTCAAAGACTTAAAGTATTAACTAATACTCAAAACTTATCATCTGTATTTTAAAAATAGATTTTATACTCAAGCCTTTTTCCCATAGATAAATTATTCTTAAAAGTAATTTATCTAAATTTCCCCCTACTCAAGTACTTCTCTAATTTAAATATTAATAAGGAGACTGTAGGGCACTTACTGGCAATATCTCTTTCAATCCACAACGCATAAATTCATTTCTGATGTGAAGCCTGAAGTCCAAGTCATCAGGAGATGTAACAAGGGCATTGATGAGCTGCATACACGCTACCTATAATAAATTACACAGCAAGACTTAGACTTGGATCACACATTTAAAAAGGAGTAATAGACATCAAGGCTGTGTTCCAAGTATTATCAAATATCTTCCTTCACAGGTGAGTCTATTAAAATGATAATTTGAATGTAAAATACTTTAGTCAATTATAAATTATACAAGAAATATATTTTCAGAGGAGCTTTTAATTCACTCCAACCAAAAGTTAAGTTCTTGTCCAAAAATATCATTCCATGCACACAAGACATAAACTGAATACACATTAGTTGAAAAACTATAAATATCCTTAGATAACACTTACCTAAACTAGGATAATAAAATAACTTCCTATTCATCAAGAGAAACCCAAAGACTTTAAGTCAATAAGAATTAACTAAGGCATAAATTTAGTTAATGGGGTTGCTATAACCAAAAACTGTATTATGAACATTGCAAGGCTAATTACTGGTTTGATCCCTGGGTTGGGAAGATGCCCTGGAGAAGGAAATGGCAACCCACTCCAGTATCCTTGCCTGGAAAATCTTATGGACCGAGGAGCCTGGTGGGCTGCAGTCCATGGGATCGCAAAGAGTCGGGCACGACTGAGTGACTACCACTTACTTACTTACTTAACTGACCAGGCACTGGTCTCTGCACTTTGACAAAAATTCAGACCTACTGTATGTTATGTTTATTAAGAAGATATAAAGAATTAACATGGCCAACTGAGCTAAAAATTTAAAAATCCAACTTTCAACTTGGATATCAGTTTTTTTAATCACTGGCTTAATTGTATCTTTCATTATCAAAAATCTATATAATGAAAACAAAAGAGGTTGTTTCTAGGGAAGCAAAGAATTCTTCGCTGTTGTTGATGGTTATTTTTCTAAGTCTGCATTCTACCAAAAGCCAACAGAAAGACTAGCCTACTGATCAATATGTTTAACCTCATGCTGTTCTCTAAATTGTCCTTTCTCCATCCCTTAAGGCAAGGTTTATATGAATTTAAAATGCCATTTTGGGATTAAAACACCAACAGGGGTCTGAGTTCCAGCTGGTTGAAATATATTGTAATGTTCTATTTGATATCTAAACACTAAAATCTGGCCAGCATGCCTCTACTGTCAAAACCTGAAAGAGAGGGAAAAGAAAAACATATTTAGAAAAAAAAGAAAAGAAAAACTTAAAACAGAGTCTACCTTTCAGTACATGTTCACTCAGCTGTAAACAGTTCATGTCAAAAAGTCAAGTTTAAAAGGCTTTCTTTGCACTTCCTTGCCAGTCATTACCCAGTACCCACAAATTTTTTTTCAGCATTATAAAAGATCTCAAACAGCATACGAATCATGTTTCTCTACGTACAGAGAAATTAAATTAGCATTAGTCACCAGGTTTACAGAAAAGATGCAAATTATAGACAAAGAAAGCAGCAAAAATAAACCACCTAAAAATTAGCAGCAAATATCACCTAAATGGAAAGTCAATATGTACAGAACAATATTAGCACAAAATTGAGGAGAAAGAAGAAAAAGGATCATCCAAATTGCTTCCAGGAAGCATTTTAAAGGCAATTTCCCATAAAACGAAAAATAGGAAACTGACAAACTGAAACAATGAATTTAACTCTTTAAGATCCCTTCCCAATTCTAATGGTAATTTACCATTATCAAGACCCATACCCACTCTTTGATTAATTTATATCCTGTAAATATATGTCTACATACAGTAAAATGTATTGATTTATTTTCTTACAGATGAAAAACTCTATAATCAAGTTAAAGACTAAAGAGTTCCTTCTAGGTTTTTTTTTTTTTTTTCCATTTACAAAATGAAGGCATCTGTATGCTATCTCTTTATTTTTATTTTTTTTTAAGAGCTTCCATTTTACTTTACTTTACAGTACTCTATTGGTTTTGGCATACATTGACATGAATCTGCCACGGGTGTACACAAACTCCCAAACATGAACCCCCCTCCCACCTCCCACGCCACATCCTCCCTCCAGATCATCCCCATACACCAGCCCCAAGCGTCCTGCATCCTGCATCGAACATAGACTGGCGATTCGTTTCTTACATGATAGTATACATATTTCAATGCTATTCTCCCAAATCATCCCACCCCCTCCCTCTCCCTCACCTTCTCCCTCAGAGTCCATAAGTCCGCTCTACACATCTGTATCTCTTTTGTTGTCTTGCATACAGGGTCCTCATTACCATCTTTCTAAATTCCATATATATGTGTTAGTATACTGTATTGGTGTTTTTCTTTCTGGCTTACTTCACTCTGTATAATTGGTTCCAGTTTCATCCATCTTATTAGAACTGATTCAAATGTATTCTTTTTAATGGCTGAGTAATACTCCATTGTGTATATGTACCACAGCTTTCTTATCCATTCATCCGCTGATGGACATCTAGGTTGTTTCCATGTCCTGGCTATTATAAGCAGTGCTGTGATGAACATTGGGGTATATGTGTCTCTTTCTATTCTGGTTTCCTCGGTGTGTATGCCCAGCAATGGGATTGCATATACTGAGATATTTGGACCTGTTTTACCACATGATTTCACACTGATATAGTATACCAGCATATAAATCAATTTCTATAGACAGTAGAAAAGGCTCAAGAACTCAAAAGGTAAAATGGCACATGTTGTCTACCCTAGTGAAGATAGGTAGGTACAATAACAAAAATTCACTCTAACAGATTTATGAGAATATACTATATGAGCATATGGAGACTAATAAAAACAAGGACAGCTGGGGAACAGAACTGACTCTCAAGGATTAATCGGAAGACAGGCAGCCAGATGAAGAGACCAAGGTGTTCAAATATAAGAGTTAACATATTCAAACCCCTGGGCCCTTCTGTTGAATCACAAGGAATTCAGATTTTCTGAGCAGTCTGTAAAGGTAGGAAGTGGGAGTGCAGGGGAAGGACTCATTAAAGATGAGGCCAGACAGATGAAGCACGGCCTCCTAGGCCAAATCAGAGAGTGCTGGTTCAGCTGGAAATAGGAAGAGTCATAAAGGATTTCATGCAGAGGAGAGGAAATAACAGAGGTAACAGATTAAATAAAGAAGTGATCTTAGGATTCCCCTAGTGGTCCAATGGTTGAAACACAGAGCTTCCAATACAAGGGCCACAGGTTCAATCCCTGGTCATAGAACTAAGATCCCACATGCCACACAGCATGGCAGGGAGATAAAGCTATCATAGTGGTAACCTCAGTGAGCAATGAGGAGGCCTTGAACAACCTTTCTAAAACATGTGATGGCTGGATGAACATGTGGTTGAGACCAAAGAAAAGAATTTGCAAGTTCTCCCACCTTTGTTTCTCAACAAGATAGGAGGTGGGAGTATTAACAGACACATGAAATGCAAGGAGAGAAACAAATTTCACAGGAGACTAGAAAAAACTCTGCTTTAAAAAATGAAATGTACATTAAGAATCACACATTCATTTAAAAAATTAGTTACTGAATGCTAGGATATTATCAGAAACTCCAGGAAATAATGAAATTGTGATATTCATCATAAGGAATTAATCATCATGTTCTGCTTGATGTTCCAATAACATAGCATATATGATCTCCGTTAATTTGCATTAAGTATGCCATACTAACAGTTTCAAAGGCAGACAAAAGCTACCTCACCCCAGAACTGATAACTGAAGAGGGTAAGAAAACAGGAGTTTCTGCCCTCCTTCTGGGAGCATCCTAAGTTAAATAAAGGCTCTATCTTTGGGCATCAGACCCTCTCTGTTAATTAGGTTATGCATTTCATTACTTCCAAACCTGTTAGTGATATCTACTAAGGACTTGCTGACACTGGGGAAAAAACTACAAAAAGAAAAAGACAGAAATCACTACTAAAGAAAGGGAGGAGGCAAGATTGACTCCACGATTTCTGACCAGGGCAATTTAAAGGCTCACAGTCATTTATTAAGATGGAAAAGAAATAAGGATAAACAGAGGAAACAGGTTTGGGAAGAAAGATCAGGAGTTCAGTTTTAGAGACGTTAAGTTGAAAATATCTATTATTGATCCTTATCCAAAGAAGTAGAAAAGGAAACTGGATATAGGAGACCCTAGTTCAAGAAAGCGATTACCATAGCAATTGCATGTAAAAATCAAATCTCAGATGATCATCAAGAGAAGAGAAAAGAGAAAGAGAGAGAGAGAGAGAGAGAAGAGGTCCAAGAACTGGCTGGAACATTTCAGTTTCATCAATTTCAACTTTACGTTTTGATTTGCAGGTTGGGGAAATGAGTTAAAGAAAAGTAGAAAGCTATAATATGGTAGAAAACAAACAAGAAGTCTGAAAAGTATGGGAGCAAAGTGTGTCAACAGAGAGAGTGTGATCAACTGTGTCAAATAAGTTCATTACCACTGCATTTGGCAAGCTGGTGACTTAAAGAGCAGTTTCTACAAAACTGCTCTTCCACATGGAAAACTCTCATGTTCCATCAACAACCAGTACATGAAAGCACACAATTAAACTGACCCTAAAATACTCTCCTCTTTACTGCAAAGGCATGTTTAAAAACACTTTATTAACACTTTATAACATTTTAGAAACACTGCTTATTGACCTTCAGTTCAAACGAGGCTTCTAAGTAAGACATCTTTGGGTGTTAGATCATGGACTCCATTTTAATGATTTAGAAAGTAAATGCTATAAACTTAATTGTTACTTTTGCCCCAATTATAAAAAAAGGAACCTTACATGACAAAGGCTACTTTTAACACAACTTCTAGCTATAAAGACAGGTATGCACACATGCACACAGGCGTGCCAGCTAGAATTCAGGATAGCTGAGGATTTCCTCAAGAGCAGCAACAAACTAAAAATGCACTACAAAAACTGAGACCAGCAAACCCCACACAGCCAAGGATGAGGAAAATAAGTAGCCACAACCGTAATCACAAATAGTGGGAAAAGTGTCAGCAATGACATAAACTAGAAAGGGGAACAAATAAAGTGTAAGCAAAAATCAAAAAGATATTCAATAAGAGGGATAGAGCTTGTCAAAGGCAATCTTACAACAAGGCAAATGATCAAAGGAAAATCATTAGAAGTAGAAAGAAGTTAAACAGCAAGACAAAGACACACGCAGGAATTAACATCACTTAATCAGCAAAGAAGTTTTCCACCCTTGAAAATGAAGTGAGGAGGTTTCATAAATACATATTACCTAAATTTCCTCTACCACATAATTTAATGTAATGCTATCTATCACTATGTGCAAAACAAAAGGAGAAAAACATCAACATTTTACGTATCTTTAACTTTCAGTTTCCAACCCTTTTTCGACTAACAAGTTTGAGCACAAAATTCCAGGCACACTAAGAGCTGTGATGATTAAGACCAACCACAGGCTTGTCCGAGTTTTGCCAAGGCCAACAACACAGATGCTTTCTCCAAGATTATGCCAAAGGACCTGAAAAGGTATCCAACAAACAGCAAAAGAAAGTATTCTTTAGAAAGCTCACAATTGGGCAATAGGTTCATCCTGAATACGAGGAGATGTTTTCATATGTAAAATGATGGCTTTACTACACTGAACACCTATCAGCTTCACAAGCTGAATGCAGACTGCAAACCAGCACCCATAAAGTACCTAAGTAAAAATTCTATCAGAATCTGTGAATACCTGCTATCTGGGCCTGGAAGAAAACAGGCTATACAGCTATTCATCTTCTTAGCTCCACAGCAGAAATCATCTGTCTCTCTTTGCACAAACAAATTCCACATTTCTCAAGTTAAAATGAGTAAATGATGCTTATAGACAAATATCTTGCCTCCAGTGCAACAAAAGAAATACCCAGGAATGTTAAAATCTCAAGTGTTAATCCAGAATATAAACTAAACCTGACTACTACATTATGAAGACGAACATAGAAAAGGGCGAATTATGTCAGCAAATGTAAAGTCCTATACTTTACGTATATTTCTAATAAAATTTCTATAAATGATAAACAGTAAGATGACAAGTCAGAGCTTGCAGTAACTGCAAATATCTTCTACAAATTCAGGCAAATAAATTACAGGACCAACAGGCTCTAATTTACATGAATATGAACAGCTGAATTCAAGATCGAACCAGGATTTTTAAAGATTTATTCTGACACTGTCCCTGAAATATCCATGAATTCTTTCTGTGTTCTTCCATTTTGTTGAGATTCTAGTATCGCAATATTCATACAAAATATTAGCAAGCTCTAAATTCCTGAGTATAAGTTTCTTAAGAGCTTAAGGAGTGTATTTCATTCATCGTTATTGCTCTAATATCTAGCAGAATTGTGCACAGCAATCTTAACTGAATAATTAACTGTGGTTAATTATGAAACTCTGCAGTTACCTTGAGTCATGAGTTACCTTTATCTTTCTGGTGGTCTCTTAAAGCATAAGTGAAAAAATGCATTACATAGATTCAGAAAATTAGCAGTGTACTCTAGGATAAAAATGTTAACCACTAGTTTACTATACTGAGGTGTGTACTCCAAATGACAATATGAGTTTACATTAGAATATTATTTTACTCTTGCTTCTTTAATGTTTATTAGCTTAATGGCATATTATTTACTTGTTCATTTAATATATTAACCTTTTGATTCATACAGATAGAGTAACCATACTGTTCCAAGCCTCAATAAAAGTAGCAATCAAAAACAGAGAGGAATTAAAATAAGTTGATCTCTGCATCCTTTTGGAAGGCCCCAACAGTAGTCTTAAAAAATAAAATATCCAATTATACCCTGTAGTTTTCATTTGGGCCTTCAATAAATTTGAGAATGACTTACTTGATGTTAAAAGTGACTTTACTTAACATTTACTTTTTTGAGGAGGTAGGAGATACTTGAAACAAAAAGAAACAGTCAATCAAGTTATAGGAAGTTTTATGATCTATCTTTGGGCATCAGACCCTCTCTGTTAATTAGGTTATGCATTTCATTACTTCCAAACCTGTTAGTGATATCTACTAAGGACTTGCTGACACTGGGGAAAAAACTACAAAAAGAAAAAGACAGAAATCACTACTAAAGAAAGGGAGGAGGCAAGATTGACTCCACGATTTCTGACCAGGGCAATTTAAAGGCTCACAGTCATTTATTAAGATGGAAAAGAAATAAGGATAAACAGAGGAAACAGGTTTGGGAAGAAAGATCAGGAGTTCAGTTTTAGAGACGTTAAGTTGAAAATATCTATTATTGATCCTTATCCAAAGAAGTAGAAAAGGAAACTGGATATAGGAGACCCTAGTTCAAGAAAGCGATTACCATAGCAATTGCATGTAAAAATCAAATCTCAGATGATCATCAAGAGAAGAGAAAAGAGAAAGAGAGAGAGAGAGAGAGAGAAGAGGTCCAAGAACTGGCTGGAACATTTCAGTTTCATCAATTTCAACTTTACGTTTTGATTTGCAGGTTGGGGAAATGAGTTAAAGAAAAGTAGAAAGCTATAATATGGTAGAAAACAAACAAGAAGTCTGAAAAGTATGGGAGCAAAGTGTGTCAACAGAGAGAGTGTGAGCAACTGTGTCAAATAAGTTCATTACCACTGCATTTGGCAAGCTGGTGACTTAAAGAGCAGTTTCTACAAAACTGCTCTTCCACATGGAAAACTCTCATGTTCCATCAACAACCAGTACATGAAAGCACACAATTAAACTGACCCTAAAATACTCTCCTCTTTACTGCAAAGGCATGTTTAAAAACACTTTATTAACACTTTATAACATTTTAGAAACACTGCTTATTGACCTTCAGTTCAAACGAGGCTTCTAAGTAAGACATCTTTGGGTGTTAGATCATGGACTCCATTTTAATGATTTAGAAAGTAAATGCTATAAACTTAATTGTTACTTTTGCCCCAATTATAAAAAAAGGAACCTTACATGACAAAGGCTACTTTTAACACAACTTCTAGCTATAAAGACAGGTATGCACACATGCACACAGGCGTGCCAGCTAGAATTCAGGATAGCTGAGGATTTCCTCAAGAGCAGCAACAAACTAAAAATGCACTACAAAAACTGAGACCAGCAAACCCCACACAGCCAAGGATGAGGAAAATAAGTAGCCACAACCGTAATCACAAATAGTGGGAAAAGTGTCAGCAATGACATAAACTAGAAAGGGGAACAAATAAAGTGTAAGCAAAAATCAAAAAGATATTCAATAAGAGGGATAGAGCTTGTCAAAGGCAATCTTACAACAAGGCAAATGATCAAAGGAAAATCATTAGAAGTAGAAAGAAGTTAAACAGCAAGACAAAGACACACGCAGGAATTAACATCACTTAATCAGCAAAGAAGTTTTCCACCCTTGAAAATGAAGTGAGGAGGTTTCATAAATACATATTACCTAAATTTCCTCTACCACATAATTTAATGTAATGCTATCTATCACTATGTGCAAAACAAAAGGAGAAAAACATCAACATTTTACGTATCTTTAACTTTCAGTTTCCAACCCTTTTTCGACTAACAAGTTTGAGCACAAAATTCCAGGCACACTAAGAGCTGTGATGATTAAGACCAACCACAGGCTTGTCCGAGTTTTGCCAAGGCCAACAACACAGATGCTTTCTCCAAGATTATGCCAAAGGACCTGAAAAGGTATCCAACAAACAGCAAAAGAAAGTATTCTTTAGAAAGCTCACAATTGGGCAATAGGTTCATCCTGAATACGAGGAGATGTTTTCATATGTAAAATGATGGCTTTACTACACTGAACACCTATCAGCTTCACAAGCTGAATGCAGACTGCAAACCAGCACCCATAAAGTACCTAAGTAAAAATTCTATCAGAATCTGTGAATACCTGCTATCTGGGCCTGGAAGAAAACAGGCTATACAGCTATTCATCTTCTTAGCTCCACAGCAGAAATCATCTGTCTCTCTTTGCACAAACAAATTCCACATTTCTCAAGTTAAAATGAGTAAATGATGCTTATAGACAAATATCTTGCCTCCAGTGCAACAAAAGAAATACCCAGGAATGTTAAAATCTCAAGTGTTAATCCAGAATATAAACTAAACCTGACTACTACATTATGAAGACGAACATAGAAAAGGGCGAATTATGTCAGCAAATGTAAAGTCCTATACTTTACGTATATTTCTAATAAAATTTCTATAAATGATAAACAGTAAGATGACAAGTCAGAGCTTGCAGTAACTGCAAATATCTTCTACAAATTCAGGCAAATAAATTACAGGACCAACAGGCTCTAATTTACATGAATATGAACAGCTGAATTCAAGATCGAACCAGGATTTTTAAAGATTTATTCTGACACTGTCCCTGAAATATCCATGAATTCTTTCTGTGTTCTTCCATTTTGTTGAGATTCTAGTATCGCAATATTCATACAAAATATTAGCAAGCTCTAAATTCCTGAGTATAAGTTTCTTAAGAGCTTAAGGAGTGTATTTCATTCATCGTTATTGCTCTAATATCTAGCAGAATTGTGCACAGCAATCTTAACTGAATAATTAACTGTGGTTAATTATGAAACTCTGCAGTTACCTTGAGTCATGAGTTACCTTTATCTTTCTGGTGGTCTCTTAAAGCATAAGTGAAAAAATGCATTACATAGATTCAGAAAATTAGCAGTGTACTCTAGGATAAAAATGTTAACCACTAGTTTACTATACTGAGGTGTGTACTCCAAATGACAATATGAGTTTACATTAGAATATTATTTTACTCTTGCTTCTTTAATGTTTATTAGCTTAATGGCATATTATTTACTTGTTCATTTAATATATTAACCTTTTGATTCATACAGATAGAGTAACCATACTGTTCCAAGCCTCAATAAAAGTAGCAATCAAAAACAGAGAGGAATTAAAATAAGTTGATCTCTGCATCCTTTTGGAAGGCCCCAACAGTAGTCTTAAAAAATAAAATATCCAATTATACCCTGTAGTTTTCATTTGGGCCTTCAATAAATTTGAGAATGACTTACTTGATGTTAAAAGTGACTTTACTTAACATTTACTTTTTTGAGGAGGTAGGAGATACTTGAAACAAAAAGAAACAGTCAATCAAGTTATAGGAAGTTTTATGACCATTCTAAAGGAGATCAGCCCTGGGATTTCTTTGGAAAGAATGATGCTAAAGCTGAAACTCCAGTACTTTGTTCATCTCATGAGAAGAGTTGACTCACTGGAAAAGACTCTGATGCTGGGAGGGATTGGGGGCAGGAGGAGAAGGGGACGACCGAGGATGAGATGGCTGGATGGCATCACCGACTTGATGGACATGAGTTTGAGTGAACTCCGGGAGTTGGTGATGGACAGGAAGGGCTGGCGTGCTGCGATTCATGGGGTCGCAAAGAGTCGGACATGACTGAACTGAACTGAACATATTTCAAAGCACACTGATAGCTGAACTGAAGGTCACTTTTCCTGCTTTAGTTCTAACACTTTAGTGAACCGAAACCAGTTATCCAACAGGTAAGCATGTTGCCGGGGGGCTGGCTGTACTGTGCAGCCTGTTGGGTCTTAGTCTCCTGACTGCAGACTGAACCTGCACTCCCTGCACTGAAAGCATGGCGTCTTCAACACTGGACCACCAGGGAAGCCCCTCAATTTTTTACATTAAAAAAGAAAAATCTTTTTTTTTTTTTTTAGTATAATGGAAAAATTTGATCCAATCAAATTTGCAAAGACCTATTCTGTAATGGAACTCAATGAAATCCATAGAGACTGAAGAAGCTTTTTTTCCCCCCCTTTTAAGTTAAGAAACCTCTGTCTTTATAGCAGCCATGAACATGCACTTTTAATCTTTGACTGCAGTGAGTATAAACGACCAACAGCTCAGGTTGCAGCCCTGTGACACCCATCACGACAGGTGTGTCGGAGTCGCACTTCCCATGGGCTCCACCAGCCAACATCTGATCACAGCAAGAACGCTGAAATGCCCCAGATCCTGGGATCCCCAGGATTTTGGCTGGAGGATTCCCCCAACTACCTTGCTAAGTCCTCCTGGAACTGTACAGTGCCCTCAGACACTTCCCCCTAACCTTCTTCCTGCCGTCTCTCCTCCACCTGCTCTCAGATCAACACTGAGTTTGACATCCTCCAGCTTCTCTCAACTCCCTCTCCAGATTCCCCTTGGAGGCATTTCCTCTAGTCCCTCACACGTCAAACCCCTTGCTACTCAAGGAGCCCAGATGAACAGTCTTAGTTCCAAAAGGCAAGTTGCATCAAGAGTATTATTTTCAATTTATCTTATTAAATGTTATGTATATTTTACCACAATTAAAAACAGAGAAAGAAGTAGAATAATAGCTATGTGCTTCAATAATGGGTGAAGAGAAATTATAAGATTTGGGTTATTAGTAAAAACCAATAACCCAAGTCTGGAAGTGGTCCAGACTTCCCTGGTGGCCTAATGGTTAAGAACCAGCCTTGCAATGCAGAGGACATGGGTTCAAACCCTGGCCGGGGAACTAGGATGCCATGTGCCATGAGTGCGGAGCCTGCACACCCCAGAGCCCGAGCGCCAGACAAGAGAGTCCCTGCTCTGTGTCAAAAGACCCCGCAACAGAGCACAGATGCACGTGCTGCAACCAACCTCAAAACAGCCAGATGAATGAATAAACAGTAAAAAAAGAAGAGTGGCCCAAAGAAACACAGCAAAGATCCAGCTAACTGTAAGTATCTAAGAATACTAAGTCAAATTCTGAGAAACCTGGAGGCAATTAAGGATTTAAGTTTATTTAAAGTATGTATGTACGTGTGCGTGTGTTAGTTGCTCAGTTGTATCTGACTCTTTGAGCCTGCCAGGCTCCTCTGTCCATGGAATTCTCCAGGCAAGCAGAGTAGAGTGAGTTGCCATTCCCTTCTTCAGGGGATCTTCCTGACCCAGGGATCGAATCCGATCCCTTGCATTGCAGGCAGATTCTTCACCATCTGAGCTACCAGGGAAGCCCATATTTATAGTATGTTTACATTTAAATATACTCTGATCAAGCTCAGAAACTAAAGCTGCTACAGGTTGTCATCAGCACACCGAAGACCAGAGAACCAGAACTTTGCCCCTCTGAGCCATGTGGCCCCACAGGCCCTCACTCACGTCTGCTCTCAGATGGGGCTCGGTCTCCTCCTCCCTGATGAGAAACTTTAGAAAACATGTTTCCCTTTAAACAGCAGTTAGTGTACTGTCACACGAACCAAAATGAGTGAATGCTTTGTTCCATTCACATGACATCAAGGCACAGCGAGTGTACAGAAACACCACCAAGAGCATCAGACTGAGGGAAAAGAAGCCACGCAGGAGACGGGCGAAGGGGCAGTGCTCTGCTCACCGCCGCCAGGCAACGCTGCGCGGGGCTCTCAGGGTCTGAAAGCACTGCGAGTAGAGGTGGAGACCGCCTTTCTTCTGCAAGACCTTCACCAGGTTGTCTTTACAACAAACCACCTTGGAAGGCAGAGACTGCATCCACCCTCCAGGGCCAAAGGGAACGCAGACCCAAGCCCATTCCGAAAGATCTGTGCTCCCCAAGCTAAAAATTCCTCTCCTGTGACTCACCTGCCGTCTCTGCCAAGCCATCACACAGCCCCTTCAAAAAAAAAAAAAAAACTGGACTCAATGTTCCTAACCAGCCAGCTTGGAGGTGTCATTGAAAGCAATGTCACCCAGCAGCTTCCCAACTGACGGAGATCCCAACTGGGGGATCCCGAGAACTACAGACAACACGCTCCACCCAGGAGCACCCAGTGCTCCTTCAAGAGTATGCATCTAACGGGAAAGCCAGGCATTAACTTGCCTCTCTGTCCAAAACACTGGCGTGTACCTCAGAGGCACGCATAAGAGGTGTTTAGCTGTTTGAGGAATCAGAACCTGTACACATACAGCCTTAGAGAGCTGTGGTCATCTCTCTACCCTGAGGCAATTCTGGTTCCTCTGGAAAGTTTCCTGGAGAGAAAGGACATACGTGCACCAGCAGACAGACCCCTACCATGAGACACTAAGGGAACAGGCCCTGAGAAACATGTCCCTGGCTTTTCCTGGAGTAGTCAGTGACACGGTGTCAGCCCCAGAAGGCACTCATCAGCTTCAACTCACTGTCAGGGCTGTCATGGATGAAAGAGTTGCCCCAATGTCCACCTTGCTGAACAAAGTCTGTGCAATCATTCAAACCTAAGGTGCAGTGAAACTGCAACAGAAGAAACTAAGAAAGCTTCCTGGAGTCCTAACATAGACTCTAGTGGTTTACAGGATGTGTCTGGCTGGCAAGATCTGTGATCTGAGAGGCAGGGCTGAGGTCAGTAGTGCAGAGCAGACTCAACCTGCTGCTTGAAGCACTGCTGACCAGCAGGCTTCATCGAATACTGAAGAAGACAAACTGAACGAATCTCATCATAACCTGTACTGGTCAGAGTAACTGCTGCCCAGAATGTCTTTGATCTAACGTGACCCCTCCATTTGGAATTTGGGGCTAACAAAGCTGAAACTCGAGCTACTGCTATGGCTGTGGGTAAAGGGAGTCCTTTGTTTTAGAGTCCGAGTCTTTGGACAGCAGCACCCCTACAAGGGTGGCAAACAAACTCAGTAGGCTACCAGTGGCAAGAAATCACAGATCCTTTGTGCTCTTGACCCTCCCAGCCACAAGCCCAAGAAGGCTGGATCAGGAAGACACCATAGGAAGGGAAGGTGCAGCATGCTGTCACTGAGGACACAAGCGCAGAGGAAAAATGAAACAGCACCCCCAAAACACTCCAGGATTCCCACACTTTGATTCCATTCCTTAAATAAATATACAGCAATTCCATCAGGCCTGTGCCCAAAAACACAGGTCTGAACAACAAGAGAAGAGAAAAGAAACACATAGAAAAATTAACTAGAGGAGAGAAATGAATATCAAACTATGACAGACACTAGAGATTGGCCCATCCACCTTATTCCAACCCTCCTCCCTGGAAGACCCAGGGACCACAAGAGGCTAATCACACAAAGGAAGGCTGGACTCAGTGACAGAAGGTGTGGGGTCTGGCTAAAGCTCTCCCAGCAAGGTGGCAGAGCCCTCCAGTGCCGGCCAAAGCAGAGATTATGAGTGCTGTTTCTCCTGGGACATTCCTGGATGTGGTCTGCTTCTCCACTTCTGCATTACTACTGCTACATGTGTCCAAACATGGGCCCCAGCCTACTAGAAATTCTGTAAGGTACTCAGCCCCATTTCCTGCTTAAATTAACCAGAGAGAATTGCTATTCTTGAAGATGAAAACCTCTGTATGGCACATTTGAAAAAATAATGTACATTTAACTGCATATTTACACTTATACTTTCTTTTCTGATATAAGACTATAAGGTCTGAAATGCAAAAGTAGGAAGTCAAGAAACACCTGGCTGCTGCTGCTGCTGCTAAGTCGCTTCAGTCATGTCGAACTCTGTTCAACCCCATAGACAGCAAACCACCAGGCTCCCCCGTCCCTGGGATTCTTCAGGCAAGAACACTGGAGTGGGTTGCCATTTCCTTCTCCAAGGCATGAAAGTGAAAAGTGAAAGGTAAGTCACTCAGTCGTTTCTGACTCTTCGTGATGCCATGGACCGCAGGCTACCAGGCTCCACCGTCCATGGGATTTTTCAGGCAAGAGTACTGGAGTGGGGTGCCATTGCCTTCTCCAAAGAAACACCCGGAGGAACAGGCAAATTTAGCTTTGGAGTACAGAATGAAGCAGGGCAAAGGCTAATACAGTTTTGCTAAGAGAATGCACTGGTCATAGCAAACACCCTCTTCCAACAACACAAGAGAAGACTCTACACATGGACATCACCAGAAGATCAACACTGAAATCAGATTGATTATATTCTTTGCAGCCAAAGATGGAGAAGCTTTATTGAATGAAGCAGGGCAAAGGCTAATAGAGTTTTGCCAAGAGAATGCACTGGTCATAGCAAACACCCTCTTCCAACAACACAAGAGAAGACTCTACACATGGACATCACCAGAAGATCAACACTGAAATCAGATTGATTATATTCTTTGCAGCCAAAGATGGAGAAGCTCTATACAGTCAACAAAAACAAGACCGATAGCTGACTGTGCCCAGATCATGAACTCCTTATTGCCAAATTCAGACGTAAATTGAAAAAAGGAGGGAAAACCACTAGACCATTCAGGTATGACCTAAATCAAATCCCTTATTATTATACAGTGGAAGTGAGAAATAGATTTAAGGGACTACATCTGATGGGTAGAGTGCCTGGTGAACTATGGACTAAGGTTCATGACACTGTACAGGAGACAGGGATCAAGACCATCCCCATGGAAAAGAAATGCAAAAAAGCAAAACGGCTGTCTGGGGAGGCATTACAAATAGCTGTGAAAAGAAGAGAAGTGAAAAGCAAAGGAGAAAGGGAAAGATATAAGAATCTGAATGCAGAGTTCCAAAGAATAGCAAGAATATATAAGAAAACCTTTTTCAATGATCTTTGCAAAGAAACAGAAGAAAACAACAGAATGGAAAAGACTAGAGATCTCTTCAAGAAAATTACAGATACCAACGGAATATTTCATGCAAAGATGGGCTCGATAAAGGAAAGAAATGGTATGGACCTAACAGAAGCAGAAAATATTAAGAAGAGATGGCAAGAATAAACAGAAGAACTGTACAAAAAAGATCTTCACGACCCAGATAATCATGATGGTGTGATCACTCATCTAGAGCCAGACATCCTGGAATGTGAAGTCAAGTGGGCCTTAAGAAGCATCACTACAAACAAAGCTAGTCGAGGTGATGGAATTCCAGTTGAGCTGTTTCAAATACTGAAAGATGATGCTGTAAAAGTGCTGCACTCAATATGTCAGCAAACTTGGAAAACTCAGCAGTGGCCACAGGACTGGAAAAGGTCAGTTTTCATTCCAATCCCAAAGAAAGGCAATGTCAACCAATGCTCAAACTACCGCACAATTGCACTGATCTCACACGCTAGTAAAATGATGCTCAAAATTCTCCAAGCCAGGCTTCAGCAGTACGTGAACTTTGAACTCCCAAAAGTTCAAGCTGGATTCAGAAAAGGCAGAGGAAGCAGAGATCAAATTGCCAACATCTGCTGAATCATGGAACAAGCAAGGGAGTTCCAGAAAAACATCTATTTCTACTTTCTTGACTATGCCAAAGACTTCGACTCCGTGGATCACAATAACCCATGGAAAATTCTGAAAGAGATGGGAATACCAGGCCACCTGACCTGCCTCTTGAGAAACCTTTATGCAGGTCAGGAAGCAACAGTTAAAACAGCAACAACAGATTGATTCCAAATAGGAAAAGGAGTATGTCAAGGCTGTATACTGTCACCCTGCTTACTTAACTTATACACAGAGCACATCATGAGAAACACTGGGCTGGATGAAGCATAAGCTGGAATCAAGATTGCCAGGAGAAATATCAATAACCTCAGATATGCAGATGACACCACCCTTATGGCAGAAAGTGAAACACTAAAGAGTCACTTGATGAAAGTGAAAGAGGAGAGTGAAAAAGTTGGCTTAAAGCTCAACATTCAGAAAACGAAGATCATGGTATCCGGTCCCATCACTTCATGGCAAATATATGTGGAAACAGTGGAAACAGTGGCTAACTTTATTTTTCTGGGCTCCAAAGTGACTGCCAGTGGTCACTCCAGCCATGAAATTAAAAGACACTTACTCCTTGGAAGGAAAGTTATGACCAACCTAGACAGCATATTAAAAAGCAGAAACATTACTTTGTCAACAAAGGTTCGTCTAGTCAGGGCTATCGTCATGTATGGATGTGAGAGCTGGAGTATAAGGAAAGCTGAGCGCTGAAGAACTGATGCTTTTGAACTGTGGTGTTGGAGAAGACTCTTGAGAGTCCCTTGGACTGCAAGGAGATCCAACCAGTCTATCCTAGGGGAGATCAGTCCTGGGTGTTCATTGGAAGGACTAACGTTGAAGCTGAACTCCAATATTTTCGCCGCCTGATGTGAAGAGCTGGCTCCTTTGAAAAGATCCTGAAGCTGGGAAAGATTGAGGGCAGGAGAAGTGGACGACAGAGGATGAGATGGTTGGATGGCATCACCGACTCAATGGACATGGCTTTGGGTGGACTCCGGGTGTTGATGATGGACGGGGAGGCCTGGAGTGCTGCGATTCATGGGGTCACAAAGAGTCGGACATGACTGCGCGACTGAACTGAACTGAAATCCTGAAATAATTTTAAGTTATTGCTGGTACTCAATTTGGCACTTTCTTTCTATACTAATTGGAGAAAGGAGTGGAAGTCTGCTCAATTCTATCAAAATCAGGAGCAGTCACATTATCTTCATAATTACAATTATCAGACTCAAGAAAATGTAACAATCATCCTTTAAAAAGTACTTTGGAATAAATATACTTTGCAATAAAGGAACAATGAGGATTTTTTTTTTAATTTTACTATCTCCCATTTTCTCCAATTTATAAGCAAACAACTGGTTTCTACCTTATTCAGAGACAAAGTTTATTTTTATTTGATTTGCTAGTATCACTCCTGTCTAGTACATTTTAATAAGTGCAACTTATATAGCTAATGGAATAAAATGGGTACTTAGAGCCTTATTGGAAAACTGATAACTGGCTAGTGCTAAAATATTCTTTATTTGTATTTAACTGAGAAACACCCAAAAAGAAAAGATATTTAGCTATTACTTCTACAGTATTGTTTGACAATTTCAAAGGAAATACAGCACCAGCAATCCAAGAAAAACAATTTAGTTATCTCCCTCTAAGCTGGCTATCTGGAAAATAATATTTTTACTTTTAACTTATCTGTTAGCTATTTCATATATTTGGTTTTATAAGAAGAAACATCCATTAGTGTAAAAACTCTCAACAAAACCATTCAGTAGGGATATTAGAATTTAGCAAAATTCTTCCACTGTCCGTTCTTAATCAAGACCACACAAATTTAACCTGAACTTATAAGAAAAACAACAAAGAAATTTAAATGATGCTAATGACCTTTACTTCTCAATGAAAATTAAACTTTAAAAATTTTATCAAGAAACTTCAGTGTTTATAGGACTTAAAAAATAATATTACTAAGTGTAACAGAAAATATAATTAATAAGGCAATTGGTTTCATAAAAGCAAATATAATCAGCCACCTTCATCCTGGTAAAAATTTCTCAAGAAGTGAATTAACTGCTTGGCTTCACAGCTGTCCAGGAAGCAGCTGCTGCAGGCCCCTCCTCTCCACCCTTACTGCCCCAGCACTGAGTAAGACAAATTATCAGCTGTTTAAAAATATCATCTCCACAAATTTTCACAGTAGCATTGTAATAACCAAAAAGTATAAACCACCTAGGCCTTCTCAGGTGGCTCAGTGGTAAAGAGTCTGCCTGCCAATCAGGAGACCCAGGTCCCGTCCCTGGGCAGGGAAGAGTCCCTGCAAGAGGAAACAGCAGTCCGCTCCACTGATCCTGCCTGGGAAATCCCATGAGAGAGGAGCCTGGCAGGCTACAGTCCACGGGGTCACAAAGACTTGGACACGATTTAGTAACTAAACAACAACAACAAAGGTCAAACTTCTCAATTAATGAGTCGACCCTGTCACGTACCTAGGCAGAACTTGGCTTTGGTCTTAGCAACCCTTGTTTATCTTTTCCCTCACATCTTTCAAATATCAAATGATGTAATAATGATGCAAAAAAAAAGTTGTAAGCTCAATTTTATCAAGATTTAAACCTTTTATTTTGAAGTAATTATCCAAGACGGCCGGGTCATGGTGGACAGGTCTGACAGAATGTGGTCCACTGGAGAAGGGAATGGCAAACCACTTCAGTATTCTTGCCTTGAGAACCCCATGAACAGTATGAAAAGGCAAAATGATGGCATAATGAAAGAGGAACTCCCCAGGTCACTAGGTGCCCAACACACTATTGGAGATCAGTGGAGAAATATCTCCAGAAAGAATGAAGGGATGGAGCCAAAGCAAAAACAATACCCAGCTGTGGATGTGACTGGTGATAGAAGCAAGGTCCGATGCTGTAAAGAGCAATATTGCTTAGGAACCTGGAATGTCAGGTTCATGAATCAAGGCAGACTGGAAGTGGTCAAACAAGAGATGGCAAGGGTGAACGTCGACATTCTAGGAATCAGCGAACTACAATGGCCTGGAATGGGTGAATTTAACTCAGATGACCATTCTATCTACTACTGTGGACAAGAATCCCTCAGAAGAAATGGAGTAGCCATCATGGTCAACAAAAGAGTCCGAAATGCAGTACTTGGATGCCATCTCAAAAATGACAGAATGATTTCTGTTCATTTCCAAGGCAAACCATTCAATATGACTGTAATCCAAGTCTATGCCCCAACTAGAAATGCTGAAGAAGCTGAAGATGAACAATTCTACGAAGACCTAGAAGACCTTTTAGAACTAACACTCAAAAAAGATGTCCTTTTCATTATAGGGGAGTGGAATGCAAAAGTAGGAAGTCAAGAAACACCTGGAGTAACAGGCAAATTTGGCCTTGGAATGCAGAATGAAGCAGGGCAAAGACTAATAAGAGTTTTGCCAAGAAAATGCACTGGTCATAGCAAACACCGTCTTCCAGCAACACAAGAGAAGACTCTATACATGGACATCACCAGATGGTCAATACCTAAGTCAGACTGATTATATTCTTTGCAGCCAAAGATGAAAAAGCTCTATACAGTCAACAAAAACAAGACCAGGAGCTGACTGTGGCTCAGATCATGACCTCCTTATTACCAAATTCAAACTGAAATTAAAGAAAGTAGGGAAAAGCATGAGACCATTCAGGAATGACCTAAATCAAAGCCCTTAAATTATACAGTGGAAGTGACAAATATATTCAAGGGATTAGATCTGATAGACAGTGAAAAACTATAGACGGAGGTTCATGACATTATACAGGAGGCAGTGCTCAAGACCATCCCCATGAAAAAGAAATACAAAGAGGAAAAATGGTTGTCTGAGGAGGCCTTACAAATAGCTGAGAAAAGAGAAGAGAAAGGCAAAGGAGAAAAAAGATATACCCATTTGAATGCAGAGTTCCAAAGAATCTCTCCAAAGGAGAGATAAGAAAGCCTTCTTCAGTGATCAATGCAAAGAAACAGAGGAAAACAGAAGAATGGGAAAGACTAGAGATCTCTTCAAGAAAATTAGAGATAGCAAGGGAACATTTCATGGAAAGATGGNACCATCCCCATGAAAAAGAAATACAAAGAGGAAAAATGGTTGTCTGAGGAGGCCTTACAAATAGCTGAGAAAAGAGAAGAGAAAGGCAAAGGAGAAAAAAGATATACCCATTTGAATGCAGAGTTCCAAAGAATCTCTCCAAAGGAGAGATAAGAAAGCCTTCTTCAGTGATCAATGCAAAGAAACAGAGGAAAACAGAAGAATGGGAAAGACTAGAGATCTCTTCAAGAAAATTAGAGATAGCAAGGGAACATTTCATGGAAAGATGGGCTCAATAAAGAACAGAAATAGTATGGACTTAGTACTCTCGCCTGGAAAATCCCATGGATGGAGGAGTCTGGTGGGCTGCAGTCTATGGGGTCGCGAAGAGTCAGACACAACTGAGCAATTTCACTTTCACTTTTCATTTTCATGCATTGGAGAAGGAAATGGCAACCCACTCCAGTGTTCTTGCCTGGAGAATCGCAGGGACGGGGGAGCCTGGTGGGCTGGCATCTATGGGGTCGCACAGAGTCAGACACGACTGAAGTGACGTAGCAGCAGCAGCAACAATAGAAGCAGAAGATATTAAAAAGAGATGGCAAGAATACCCAGAGGAACTATACAAAAAAAAAAAAAAACCACGATGGTGTTATCACTCACCTAGAGCCAGACATCCTGGAATGTGAAGTCAAGTGGGCCTTAGGAAGCATCACTATGAACAAAGCTAGTGGAGGTGATGGAATTCCAGTGGAGCTATTTCAAATCCTGAAAGATGATGCTATGGAAGTGCTGCATTCAATATGTCAGTAAATTTAGAAAATTCAGCAGTGGCCACAGGACTGGAAAAGGTCAGTTTTTGCTCAAAGTCCAAAGAAAGGAAATGCCAATATATGTTCAAACTACCGCACGATTGCACTCATCACACGCTAGCAAAGTAATGCTCAAAATTATCCAAGCCAGGCTTCAACAGTACGTGAACCGAGAACTTCGAGATGTTCAAGCTGGATTTAGAAAAGTCAGAGAATCCAGAAACCAAATTGAAAAACATCCGTTGGATCACAGAAAAAGCAACAGTTACAGAAAAACATCTAATTCTGCTTTATAAACTATACAAGCTTTTTACTGTGTGGATCACTAAAAACCATGGAAAACTGTTAATGAGACGGGAACAGCAGACCACCTGACCTGCCTCCTGAGAAATCTGTATGCAGGTCAAGAAGCAACAGTTAGAACCAGACATNAGCAACAGTTACAGAAAAACATCTAATTCTGCTTTATAAACTATACAAGCTTTTTACTGTGTGGATCACTAAAAACCATGGAAAACTGTTAATGAGACGGGAACAGCAGACCACCTGACCTGCCTCCTGAGAAATCTGTATGCAGGTCAAGAAGCAACAGTTAGAACCAGACATGGAACAACAAACTGGTTTCAAATTGGGAAAGGAGTACATTAAGGCTGTGTATTGTCACCCTGCTTATTTAACTTCTATACAGAGCATATCATGCGAAATGCTGGGCTGGATGAAGCACAAGCTGGAATCAAGATTGCTGGGAGAAACATCAATAACCTCTGATACACAGATGACACCACATTTATGGCAGAAAGTGAAGAGGAACTAAAGAACCTCTTGATGAAAGTGAAACAGGAGAGTGAAAAGGTTGGCTTAAAACTCAATATTCAAAAAAGGAAGATCATGGCATCTGACTGCATCACTTCATTGCAAATAGATAGGGAAACAATGGAAATAGTGACAGACTTTACTTTCCTGAGCTCCAAAGTGACTGCCGATGGTGACTGCAGTCATGAAATCAAAAGACGCTTGCTCCTTGGAAGAAAAGCTATGACCAATCTAGATAACATATTAAAAAGCAGAGACATTACTTTGCCAACAAAGGTCTATCTAGTCAAAGCTAAGGTTTTTCCAGTAGTCATGTATGGATGCGTGAGTTGGACCATAAAGAAAGCTGAGCCAAAGAACTGATGCTTCTGAACTGTGGTGTTGGAGAAGACTCTTGACAGTCCCTTGGACTGCCGGTCCATCCTAAAGGAAATCAGTCCTGAATATTCATTGGAAGGACTGATGCTGAAGCTGAAGCTCCAATANGTTGGACCATAAAGAAAGCTGAGCCAAAGAACTGATGCTTCTGAACTGTGGTGTTGGAGAAGACTCTTGACAGTCCCTTGGACTGCCGGTCCATCCTAAAGGAAATCAGTCCTGAATATTCATTGGAAGGACTGATGCTGAAGCTGAAGCTCCAATACTTTGGCCACCTGATACGAAGAGCTGACTCACATGAAAAAACCCTGATGCTGAGAAAGGCTGAAGGTGGGAAGAAAAGGAGGCAACAGAGGATGAGATCGTTAGACAGCATCACCAACTCAATGGACATGAGTTTGAGCAAGTTCAGTGAATTGGTGATGGACAGGAAAACCTGGCGTGCTGGCAAGAGTCAGACACAACCATGCGATTGAACTAACTGAACATTTTCTGATTTGTCATCAAATATCATGCCCATTTTTATTAATTTAACACTAAAATCTGGCTCTTCTATTCCTACCAAGTTGAGAAAAATTAAATGGCTAAGGTATACAGTTTTTAAATAAAATTTAAAACTATAATGTGTACTAAGTGTAAAACAGATTTACTTCATATCTATTGGCAACCTCGGTTTCCAAATTTTACTATGTATTAGAATCATCTGAGGATCTTTAAAAATTCTCTACAGCCAGGTCCCAACCACACCAATTAGATTTTTAAAAATCTGAAGATAGAAATCAGGCTATAATAATTCCTTAAAGATATTCATGTTTGATTAGCAATGGCTATAACAAAAATTATAGCAATAAAATTATTGTGTCGAGAAGGAGAGAAATTAAATGAATATTAAATAGGTAACTTGGATACTATAATGTTTCAATCTAACATGATGTTTTGGGAGCAATTAAAATAAAATATTTGAAAATCTCTATGTGTACTTCGGTCTCTTTACTCATGAAAACTCTAAATTTTTCAGATAGGAGGACTGATACTGAAGCTGAAACTCCAATACTTTGGCCACCTCATGCGAAGAGTTGACTCATTGGAAAAGACCCTAATGCTGGGAGGGATTGGGGGCAGGAAGAGAAGGGGACGACAGAGGATGAGTGGCTGGATGGCATCACCAACTCAACAGACATGAGTCTGAGTGAACTCTGAGAGTTGGTGATGGACAGGGAGGCCTGGAGTGCTGTGATGCATCGGATCACAAAGAGCTGGACACGACTGAGCGACTGAATTGAACCGATCTGAACAGTTTCACATGTTATTATTAAATATCAGTCAGTAAATATTTACAAAACGTATGAATGATAAACATGAAACCTACTTGCAACTGAACTGAATTGTGCCGAAGACCTTCCACAATAGAAGAAAATCTGTCAATTCTTCTTTCTTCTCCAGCTGATGTTAAAGCTTCTAAGACTTCTTCAAGGCTATTGGAAAATTACAAATTAAACTGCAAACAGCAAATAACCCAAGTAACTCAAAATTAGTAGCTTAACCTACTACACTCCAGTCACTACTTCTAGGCAAGCAGTAACATTTAAAAGTGTCTTAGTGATTACATAGCATATATCAAGCCCAAACCATGTTACATATTCATTTATTCCTCATAGTAACCCTATGAGTATATATATTTATCAAACATTTATATAGTGCTTACTACATATCAGGTACTATATAAACTGTATTATAAATATTAATATTAGCTAGTTTTAATGTATGTCATTCCCCAAAGTAGATATTATTGCTAATCTATATTGTAAGTTAGGAAACTGAAGCAGAGAAGGGTTAAACAATTTGTCTAAGGTCTCACATCTACTAAATGGTACAGTGCTAGAGCAAGGATGTGGGTCCAGACTGCTTTTAACCACTACAACCCTACTGTGCCTCGAGCGTAAGTAAATGAAGTTCTGGCGGCCTAACACATACAGTAGTAATTATCGTCAAATATAAAGAATGATGGTTATGCAAGAAATATACTTGCTATTTCTTTAAAGAATACTTACGCTAACAGTTCCCGGTATACTGTAAAATCTCAGTTTGTGGACATAGACACTTTAGTCCTAACAGTTCTTAACATCATTTAAATAATCTATCTGAAATCAAGAAATAATAAAAGTAATATGGAAGTGAAGGAAAAAGTAGAAGAGGAAGGCGGAAAAGGAGAAAGAGGATAAAGGAAGAGAGGGACAAGAAGGGAAGGAGGAAGAGAGGCGAGAAGGCACAGGATGCAGTGGAGGAGGGGAAAGAGGAAGAAGACACGGGGCAGAGGGAAAGACAGGCGAGGGGGCACAGAGGAGGCACACCATGCTTCTACATTAGATTCACCCTTGGGGGGCCTCCTTAAACCGGGAAGGTGCTAAAGCTGCACGCCTGGCTTTGCAGCTGGGACTGCAGCAGACTCGGCCACATCCAGGGAGGGGCGCCAGCCCAGCAGTGCCTGCTGCCTCCCCAGCAAAGTCCAGCTGAGCGGGGCTCCAGCCAGAGGACCCACAGGACCCCCTTGGACAGGTTTCTCACTCACAGGGCACTGCCCACACTTAGAGGTGGGAAAGTGGTCTCTGTTTGCTCTGTCGGTTGTTCAGTTTGAATATCTTTACCATATAAAAGGCATTTTAAGTAGTTTTTAAATGCTCTTTTGTAATAAGAACACTGATCTTCCTTAAAAAGACAAAAGGTTTATCTTTATCTTTCAATACATGTAATGGCTTTTTAGCTACAGCTTTAGAAATTGTAGATAATGTCTTTATAAAGTTCGAACTTTTTGATACACTTTATGGTCAACACATTCTACCCTCAACCATTACAATATCAATTATTCAGTTATACTTCTATCTGAAAAACATCATAAGAAACAGAACCAATCTGTATATTTTTTCAAAGTCTTCATTTACCCTGTTTATTGAAGGTCTGAGTTCAAAACAGTTCAAAAATAATAAAGAAATTCATTTTTCATAGAAACATGTCAGTCCATAACTACTGTATCAATTAAGAGAAAAAAAATTTTCATTTCTGTTCAGTCAATATGAATCTAAATAAGCTGCTTAAGTATACTTCATTTATTTAAAATAAATTCTAGACTAAAACAGAATAATGAAAACATTATTGAATCAAACTGTATTAAATTACTGTGTAATGAGAGAAACAAGTTGAGACTTACATGCTTTCCTCCCCTAAGATGCACACTGCAGAAAGGAGCTTAACCACATCCATCATCATGCCAGGCTGCTCAGGATCAATGGCTCTGGCTAGCAAAGAAAGACTCCTCTCTTCACTCATAATTCTTTCCAAGCCATACTACAACATTATGGAAAAAAAGAGTTAAATTTTAGTGGTTAGTTAAGAAAAAATACTGCCTTGAAGAAAATGCAGTTATTAAAAGAATGTTTCAGTTCAGTTCAGTCGCTCAGTCGTGTCCGACTCTTTGCGACCCCATGAATCGCAGCACGCTGCCAGGCTCCTCTGTCCATGGGATTCTCCAGGCAAGAATACTGGAGTGGGTTGCCATTTCCTCTTCCAGAGGGTCTTCCCAACCTGAGGATCGAACCCATGACTTTTGTGTCTCCTGCTTTGCAAGTAGATTCTTTACCCCTAGCAGGTCTCCTACATTGTGGGCAGATTCTTCACCGTCTGAGCCACCAGGGAATGTTTATCTACTGACTCCTTACTCTGCTAGGCAAGCCCTCGCACTCTTGATTTGCCCCAAAGCTGGAGGAATCCTGGGTCTATGAAGGGGTCCTATTTTGTGGGAACTTGCAGGCCAGGGTCAAGGGTTTAAGCTGTTGTTGTTTGCCTTGCCAGGCAGCATGCAGAATGTTAGTTCCCCAAGCAGGGACTGGACTCACGCCCCCTACAGTGGAACCTCAGAGTCTTAACCACAGGACCACCAAGGAAGTCCAAAGGTTTAAGTTTTAGGAAGAGCCTTCTGAGGAATGGATACACAAAATGTGGTCTATTCATACAATGGAATATTACTCAGCCTTAAAAAAAAAAAGGAAGGAAAATGTGACACCTGCCACGACAGGGGTAAACATTATGCTAAGTGAAATATACCAGTCACAAGAGACAAGCACTGTGTGATTCCAGTTACATGAAGTGCCTAGAATATTCACATTCATGGGCAGAAAGTAGAATGGGGGCTGCCAGGGGCTGGGGCAGGGGAACCAGGGAGTCGAGTGCGGCCGGTCTCAGTTTGGCAAGATAAGGAGTGTTTTAGAAATGGACGGTGGTGATGGTTTGTACAACAATGTGAATGTCCTAAATGCCATCCAACTGTTTTTTTGTTTGTTTGTTTGTTTTTTTACTGTACTGCGTGGCTTGTGGGATCTTAGTTCCCCCATCGGGGATCGAAACCATGCCCCTGAAGTGAAAGCGTGGAGTCTTAACCACTGGACGGCCAGGGAAGTCCTTTAGACTCATTTCCTAAGACGGTAGAAAACTGGGGCGAAAGCAAGTGTCTTTGCTAGGGGGGAGGGGCGAAACAGTTTCCTCTGTCCACCTCAAGGTCTGAAATGCCTCTTTAAAAAATCCAACTGGAGACGTCGAGTGGGCAATCGGAAGTGAGTGGGAACAAAGGTCAGCAGAAGACTCCGGTGTGGCTGGAACCCACTGGGCAAGAGGGGAGCGGTGGGCCAAGGTCCGTGAGGCCACAGTGAGGAGGGCGGTTTTCACCCCGCTCTCGGACAGCAGGTTCTGACTCAGCCACGGACCACTTGTGAAACCAGGGGGAAAGTGTCCGTCTGGTGAACGCTGGTTCCGCGCCAGCCACGGTCTCACCCCGTCTGCGCAACAGCCCCGGAGGCGGAGGCGGAGGTGGGGGCGAGGGGCGTGTCCACCTTTCCCGAGGACACGAGGTGTGGCCCCGGGCGATGGCTGAGCTCGGGGTCCGCGCGGCTCCCGGGCCGGCCTCGGTCTTGCGCCCGTCTGTGCATCTCCTTCCCGGGTCTGAGATGGGGAGGCTGCGGCCCGGACCCCGGAGCCCAGTCGAGACCTTGCACGCAGCCTCCTCCCCGTCTCAAAGGCGGGGAGGCAAACGAAATCTAGGACCCGCGCACCAGGCTCGCACAGCAGAGCGGGGCGCCCTGGCCGGGCCCCGGACTGCGCCCCCGGCCGCGTGGCCAACTCGAACCCCGCTGCGTCCGCGCGGGGCGGGGAGGGAGGGTGACGCGCGGCCCGTTGTCAAGGAGACGCAGCGCGCAGCTCTGATTGGCGCGGAGCGCCGGCTCGGGCCCCTCCTTCCCGCCGACCGACTTCTGGACTGCAGGGGCCCCGTTTCCGGACGGGCCGCTCCGGTTTCCACGGCAACGCCGCCCTGGCTCCTCCTCCCTCGGCCCCTTCGGCGCGCCGGCGCCTGCCCGAGGGGTTGGGTGGTGGGGTGCCCGCGCGCGGGCGAGGACCCGTGTGTGTGTGTGTTGTGGGAAATGTAGTCCAAAACCTGGCGGCGTCTCGGTGCATGTTGGGAAATGTAGTTCTGGCGCCGGCGGNAGCTCAATGGGAATTCCATCACCTCCACTAGCTTTGTTCTTAGCGATGCTTTCTAAGGCCCACTTGACTTCACATTCCAAGATGTCTGGCTCTAGATTAGTGATCACATCCTCATGATTATCTGGGTCGTGAAGATCTTTTCTGTACAGTTCTTCTGTGTATTCTTGCCACCTCTTCTTAATATCTTCTGCTTCTGTTAGGTCCATACCATTTCTATCCTTTATCGAGCCCATCTTTGCATGAAATGTTCCCTTGGTATCTCCAATTCTCTTGAAGAGATCTCTAGTCTTTCCCATTCTATTGTTTATAAAAAACTATACTTGTACATGTAGTAAAGTGAGAAAACATAAAGAATGTATAACATTCTAAAAAAAATTCATACAACTATTCTCTTTACATTAAAAACTAAGAAAATCAATCAAATACAGATGACCGTTCAAAGGTAATTTTCAACAACTAGAGAAAGGGAAAAGCAGTGAGGAATACTGAGATTCCCCAAGAGGCACACACAAAATGCACAGGAGGAACTCTCCTGGGGGAAGGAAGGCTGGTAGGAGCAGCTCTGGTGCTCCTGGAGCAGATTTAACCAGGAGCAGATTTAACTTTGATACTGATATCTAATGCTAATCTTGAGTTTAATTGGGATTAAGGTCCTTTTTAGAGCTTGGTATTAATAGTAATTCTATTCAACTAATTTCTCACTCTTTAAAAGGATCCTCTGGGACGTGTGGTGAATAAATAGTACTGTTGTATTGCTTTCATTCATCCTCTGTTATTTGATACTTATCTCCCATAGATTGTAAGTGGGCCCTAAGAGAGGTATACATCTTTAAATCAAAATACTGAGTCATTAACGTAACTCCTTATCTTCCAGTAGGATGTGACATCCTAGCAGGAGCAAACAAACCTTGTTTACATTCAAAATCATCCCATTTATATTAATATCATGTGTTGACCAAAGTTAAATCTGCTCTGTGGTCCTGGTATAGGACCTGGTACAGGACCACAGAGCACTGTCCCAGAGAATTACAGTGTGAACTTCAGGCACTACGTAAAATGCCAAGCGAAAAGTAAAACTCATTTTCATAGAAGCCTTTCAGTATATCCAAAAGGTCATCATTTCAACACGTAATCAATACAGAACATTTACCGACGAGATATTTTCACTTTTTCTTTTCTCCTAAGTATTCAAAATCCAATGTGTATTCCACACTCAGAGCACATATCAGTTCAGAGTGGTCATATCTCAAGGGCTCAGGAGCCACACCGCATTCCACAGTGCAGGCCTAGACAGTAACACTTGGTCCATAAATGGGCAGAAGCTGAAGGGTGATTTGGGCTGATACCATGTAGAAACTACTACAGGAATATATGTATTCTGATCAGAATATTTTGTCATCAGAAAGACAACACATGATATTAATATAAATGGGATGATTTTGAATGTAAACAAGGTTTGTTTGCTCCTGCTAGGATGTCACATCCTACTGGAAGATAAGGAGTTATGTTAATGACTCAGTATTTTGATTTAAAGATGTATACCTCTCTTAGGGCCCACTTACAATCTATGGGAGATAAGTATCAAATAACAGAGGATGAATGAAAGCAATACAACAGTACTATTTATTCACCACACGTCCCAGAGGATCCTTTTAAAGAGTGAGAAATTAGTTGAATAGAATTACTATTAATACCAAGCTCTAAAAAGGACCTTAATCCCAATTAAACTCAAGATTAGCATTAGATATCAGTATCAAAGTTAAACCTATAACAAGCTTAGATCCAAATGTTTTGAGTGCTATGAAATCTTATTTATGTTTCCTATTTGTATATGGCATTTATTTAAATAAAGAAGCCTCACACTGTGGTGAAATATTGCACGCACTTCAAACCACTATCTCAGGAACACAAATACAAAGAAGGAAGTACAAACAGAAGGGTCAAGAGCCCCAGGGTATGATTTCTGAAGTGACTTCTCTATCCTGTTGGCCACAAGGAAATGTTTACAAAGAAGCAGCCAAGAAATGCTCACTTTTGTGATATCCTAGGCTGTTTCATACCTGGAAACAAAGAAAAGCAGGCGTGGAACCGGAGCCTACAACATGCCTTGACAATCATTCCACGGAATTGTCAGAGGTTTGTAAATTATCACTGAGACCCAATTCAAAAAGTCAATCAGGAGCTGATTACCAAAAGGCTGGCTCTGTCCTAATAACCTGAGGCTAGCACTTTCCTGCCCTTCCCACACACTGGGCTGGCCTGGGCCAGTACCTTCCCTTCCCGCATCAGAATGGGAGCATTCCCTGATCTCCTGGTTCCAGCCAGAGTCCTGTGAACTCAAAGCTTCTTCACAGGCAATATTCTCTTGACTTTGCTAACGGAATATTGGATGGTGCTTGTTTTGAGACTAGAATGAGGCCAGATTACCACAAATGAGTACCTAGAGCTAAAGACTGAACTGCTGCCTACTTCTATAAAATTTTTATCATTCGATTATTTAAAAAAATAATAATAAAACAAAACCCACGGAGTGTGAGAGAAACAGTCAACTTACCAGCACTGGCATTTAAAGTGCATTAAATAAAGGCTACTGTAAGGTTAGAGAGATGATGGCAAATTGTGGAAGGTCTGAGAATGTCTCTCCACTGAATGTCAAAGATCCACTTCAGATTATAGGAAAACACATGCGTTCTAAACTGAGAGCCAGTGCCAGGTCCCATTTGCATTCTACTTGAGGCTTCCCTTGTGGCTCAGCTGGGAAAGAATCCGCCTGCAATGTGGGAGATCCAGGTTCGATCCCTGAGTTGGGAAGATCCCTGGAGAAGGGAAAGGCTACCCACTCCAGTATTCTGGCCTNGCGTTCTAAACTGAGAGCCAGTGCCAGGTCCCATTTGCATTCTACTTGAGGCTTCCCTTGTGGCTCAGCTGGGAAAGAATCCGCCTGCAATGTGGGAGATCCAGGTTCGATCCCTGAGTTGGGAAGATCCCTGGAGAAGGGAAAGGCTACCCACTCCAGTATTCTGGCCTGGAGAATTCCGTGGACTAGTCCACGGGTCACAAAGAGCTGGACACGACTGAGCGACTTTCAATTCAATTTCAATGAGGCCTATTATTACTTAAGAAATGGAATTTCGGGCCACTGAAGTTGTGTTCGATGGGGGAAGGTGAATCCTCTAAATCCTGTGTAGAATGCCTAACCCATGAATGCTAGTGCTGAATAACTATCCACAATGAGTTAATCCCAGCAGCAAAGAGGAAGAAACTGGCTTCAGGAACAAGGCGAGCTAGCTGAGTGCCTTAAGAAACACACCAAAAGCTATCTTGGCTTTTATTTTCTCATAAATAATCAAAACTTTCTTCTAGTTAAAAACTACTATAAACTTCTGTTTAGTATTCAACTGCATGCAATGCTATTAGATTTGCTCATAATAGCAATTATATAATTAATTACTAGCACCAAATAAGGTATCATACTTGTTTTTTCTCTTAAAGACTGTATTTTTCATCAATTAACTTAAAAAATCTCACATACAATTAACTTTACAATTCAGACATTATAATACTAATTCCAAGTATTAGTAAAGTTTCTTAGTAACTTTTTATTTGTATCAGCGTTAAGTGGTAGCAATAAATGCAAATGATAATATATTAAATGTATATACAAAAACTATATACACATAAACTCCATATACATAAACTAGAAACAAAATGATCCACTACTATAACAATTAAATCACATTTATATTAATTAGAATATAAACACATAAATTTTACTCTCTTTCAAATTCAATCTCAAACCAAGTAAGAATATTATCTCCTATATAACCCCTCACTTTAACCATGACATTCTTCTCAAATTCAAATTATGATTCAAATACTCCTTTGGTTTTTAACAAACATTCCTGAGTTTTTTCTACTCAGCCTTCACCACTGAAATTCCCAATTCATATTCCTACTTTAGGAGGTCTGACCCCCCACCCCCAGTGCCACCACAGCAAGTATTACAGGCTCAGTTGGGAAACCCCTTATTAATAGTTTGATTCCTTTACTCATTCACTCTTAACACATACTCTACAAAAGCTACATAATATATCTAAAATCAAACTCTCACAGAACAATCAGTTCCATATAGAAAGGGGTTGTGATTTCTATAACAGAAATTTTCCCTGAAATTATATCTGATAAGAGAAAGCATGGAGGTTAAAAATATTTCATTGGCTTCAGAAAATGATGAAAAATTCATAAATAGTCCAGTAAGATAAATAATTAGAAAATGTAACTATTTGCTGCATTTAATCAACAGAAAAGTAAATGTTAATAATTTAACAAGTACTTAAGTATGAAGTTCTCTAAGGATTTATTTTTTAAATGAAATTTTAAAAATTATCAGAAGTATACAGTTTTGCTATAAAACACACATTATTATCTACCATAGGTAAAATTTCCTCTCCCACTGTCTAATGAAGGAAAACATCTATCGTTTTTACACATGATCAGGAGGTAGACGCAATTATATGTTAGAGCTAGAGACATATCCCGCAACAGAGCTAACTTCTGCAATTAACAGTAATGAAAGAAAGGAAACACTGTTAGAGAAACTGAACTTCAGTACAGGGCAAAACCATTTCTCTCTTCTAATGTATGCTCCTTAAATATTCAAACTGCAGATTCGCCACATTATATCTGGTTTCAATATTACAGCTGACTCTTGCACACCACAGGGACTACGGGCACCAACTCCTCAGGCAGTCAAAAATCTGAGTATAATATTTGATTCCCCAAAAACTTATTTACTTAGCTTACTCTTGACTCCTTACCAATAAATAAATAGTCAATTAACATATTCTATATGTCAAATGCATTATATACTATATTTTTAAAATAAGGTAGAGAAAATATTAAAAAAGCCATAAGGAAGAGAAAATACTTTTACAGTACAAATGTGTATTTGTTTTAAAAATCCTCATGTACATGGATCAGTGAAGTTCAAACATGCGATGTTCAAGCTGCCCTTGCATTAAGTATCATTGCCCCCCCTCTGGGATCTCTTCATATCGGTCACATTAATTTCATTAAAGATTCAAATTCCTAGACCATAAAAACGAAGTTTTTCCAACTTAATTCTTTGGTAATAAGTATTACTGAAGATCATATTTAATAATCATGTATGACTTCCAAGCTAACTCATGCTGTACTTTTGAAAATTACAAAAGAAGGAAGGGAGGAAGCAAGGAGAACCAAGACGCAGATAGACAGCAAGGTGCTGAGGTGGGGGGAAGGACAGGAGGAAAAGAGAATTAGTCTGTATACAAAGAATGAAGCAGTAGAAGAGGGTCTAGTCTCCCCAAGTATCTCCTGCTGATACACAGTTCATTTGACACAAAACCAGAACAACACAATTCAATAGTTTTCCACTATATACTGAACAGCTTACCAAAATAGTACATCGCTTTGGTGCAAATTCTGTATTACATAACTCTACTTCATAAAAATTTCTGTAAGAACTAATAAAGAACAATACAGCTGCCTATGTGCATACCTGGGTATTCATCAAGGCCTTCAGACACTGTATGACTTTGTGCTGATTCTTCTTCACAGTTGTTTCTTGTCTGCATGAAAGATATCAGTGTTGGAATCATCACTGGACATGCAAATGTAGCTTAACTGGAAATAATGATTAGCAATACTTACATATTGCCACTAATCAGCTTTTCCAAGATGTCCAGTAATAATCCAAGCCCCTCACGTCCAAAGCTTTCCACCCAACTGAAAAACAGAAAAACCGACAGTCATATATTAAGTCAGTATTTCAGTTTTATCATGATAATGATATATACTCACAAATATTCTGCACTTGTGATAATCTAGTCATAAATACAACAAAAGAATAACATTGTATATAAAGGTATTCATGATTCACAACCTTAGTTGTGAAAGCAGCAGCAATGATGGGACAGCCAGTGGGATGCGGAGCCCAGCCTGCACTTGGCTTTGTGAGAGCTTCGTGTGCCCAGCAAGTCTGTGCCCCATGTCCACTGACATCACATGAGCAGCTAAAACCTGCCATGCTGGAAGTACTGACATGACAGAAACAGCTGACGCTGCTCGTCAGAGCACCACCTCAACCAGAGAGCTGGAGGCTAAACATTCACTAGCTCACCACTGAGCAAATCCCAGTATGGACTTTTCCGAAGAGCAGACACTGGGCAAGGTAGCAGTATTTGAAGAGAGCAGACTCTGGTCTACATAAAGATAAAGATTACTGAAAAAAGCAGTCAAAATACTGTAAAAAGCATGTTCTATGAGAATTTTCCGAATCACTAAAATACATCCTTATACATGTTAACAATTTCTTAAAATTTCACACTTCAACTGTATTTTTTAAAAAAGCTTCATCATTATTTTCAAATGAGTATTTCCATCTTGAGACAACCACCTCCATTCTGTAAACCCATTAATATAATGAGTATGTATGTAATTGGGATTTCCACTGGTGGCTCAGTGGTAAAGAATCTACTTGGTAATGCAGGAGATGTGGGTTCGATCCCTGGGTCGGGAGGATTCCCTGGTTGGATGGCCACCTACTACAGTATTCTGGTCTAGAAAATCCCTTGGACAAAGGAGCCTATGGTCCATGGGTTGCAAAGAGTCTGACACTAATGAGCGATTTCACTTTCACCTTCCCTTAGCAACTGAAGAACAACATGTATGTAACTAGGATAACTCTGCCAACAGACAACAGCTCACACCTATTATAGTAAAACTACCATAGAAAAATCAGCTGTGATCTGGAAAACCTAGCACAATAAAATAATGGTGACAATTTATCTGCTAAAAAGTAGGGGAAAGAAAAAGATATAATATGAAATATATTTATATTTCTTTGAATATATATGCTTACATATATGTTTGTATGTCTGATTTTAAGCACGTGTGGTGCAGTAGTCTTCGAAAAATGAAATGTTAATAACCATAATCAGAAGCAGGATATTATTAAGAATAAAAAAATTTAAGTCACATACCAAGATATAATGCCATTGTCTTACTTAACACAAAATAGTACATTCCTTAGAAAGTAAGAATAAACACCAACATATTTGCATGAAAAATAAAAATATTATTTTAAAAATTCCATTTTCTTCATTTGCATATACAACATTAAGGTGAATATAACTTAATCATCTACAAATATTCAGTTTCTGATATTAGTTCAGTTCAGTTCAGTCACTCAGTGGGGTCCAACTCTTTGGGACCCCATGGACTGCAGCATGCCAGGCCTCCCTGTCCATCACCATCTTCCAGAGTTTACCCCAACTCATGTCCATTGAGTTGGTGATGGCATCCAACCATCTCATCCGCTGCCATCCCCTTCTCCTCCGGCCCTCAATCCCTCCCAGATCAGGGTCTTTTCAAATGAGCCAGCTCTTCGCATCAGGTGGCCAAAGTATTGGAAGTTCAGCTTCAGCATCAGTCCTTCCAATGAACACTCAGAACTGATCTCCTTTCGGATGGACTGGTTGGATCTCCTTGCAGTCCAAGGGACTCTCAAGTGTCTTCTCCAACACCAGAGTTCAAAAGCATCAATTCTTTGACACTCAGCTTTCTTTATAGTCCAACTCTCACATTCATACATGACTACTAGAAAAACCATAGCCTTGACTAGACGGATCTTTGTTGGCAAAGTAATGTCTCTGCTTGTTAATATGCTGTCTAGGTTGGTCAGAACTTTCCTTCCAAGGAGTAAGCATGTTTTTATTTCATGGCTTCAGTCACCATCTGCAGTGATTTTGGAGCCCCCCAAAATAAAGTCTGACACTGTTTCCACATCTATTTGCCATGAAGTGATGGAACCACATGCCATAATCTTAGTTTTCTGAATGTTGAGCTTTAAGCCAAGTTTTTCATTCTCCTCTTTCACTTTCATCAAGAGGCTCTTTAGATCTTCACTTTCTACCATAAGGGTGGTGTCATCTGCATATCTGAGGTTATTGATATTTCTCCCGGCAATCTTGATTCCAGCTTGTGCTTCTTCCAGCCCAGCGTTTCTCATGATGCACTCTGCATAGAAGTTAAATAAGCAGGGTGACAATATACAGCCTTGATGTATTCCTTTCCCTATGTGGACCCAGTCTGTTGTTCCATGTCTGGTTCTAACTGCTGCTTCTTGACCTGCATACAGTTTTCACAGGAGGCAGGTAAGGTAGTCTGGTATTCCCATCTCTTTCAGAATTTTCCACAGTTTATTGTGATCGACACAGTCAAAGGCTTTGGCATGGTCAATAATGCAGAAATAAGATGTTTTTCTGGAACTCTCTTGCTTTTTTGATGATCCAACAGATGTTGGCAATTTGATCTCTGGTTCCTCTGCCTTTTCTAAAACCAGTTTGATTTTAACCACCACCCAAAAAAGAATCTGCCATTTAGACTGACAGACTCTTCTCAAACTGTTTTACTCATCTCTTATCCATAAGAATAATTCAAGAATGCACTTAACAAATTACCTATAGTCATTTCAAATCTGTTTTCACATTTCATGAAAACACCTATAACATCCCACTTAACTCCTTGATGACATCCTATTCTGTACTTTTCTAATTTCACTGGCAGCAGGGAAGCTTGAAATCAAAAACACAAGAAGTAATTAGAGGGTTTTTTGAGAGCTGGCATGAAGATATGTGGACAGACTCTGCTCATCAGGCCCTCCTGACTTAGTACTTCACAGGAAAATGTGGTGAAGTTTCAACAATCTCCGTTTTCAAAAGTATACCCATAAAAAATATTCTAAAGCTAATATAAATTGTTTAAAATCATTCATACTACTATCACATTCAATCATCATGGAAAATAAACTTACTACTCCTAAAACTGCCTTATAGCAAAATATACAAATACTTTAAAATTATACTAATGGAAAAAGAAGATACTATTGTACATAATTCCCAGGTGCTGCCAGTGGTAAAGAACCCAGCTGCCAATGCAGGAGATGTAAGAGACACGGGTTTGACCCCTGAGTCAGGAAGATCCTCTGGAGGAAGGTATGGCAACCCACTCTAGTATGCTTGCCTAGGGAATCCCATGGACAGAGAAGCCTGGGAGGGCTATAGTCCGTAAGGTCACACAGAGTCGGACACAACTGAAGCAACTTAGCACACACACACGGGTGCACATAGTATGTTCATGTTGGAGCCCACTATAAAACTTAGGAAGTATATCAATCCAGGTAAATTAAGTCTGACTAATAAATAATATTAATAGAACAGAGCTATTTCAAAAATGTATCATTACTAATATAACAGCTATATAACTATAGGATACCGGGATCCATAGAAGTTCTCAAATCAACTATTTCTGGACAAACTAAATAACTGTCTTCTACAAAGCAGAATATGAGTCATTACAGTAAAGATTACACCCACTCATGCATATTCAGTTCAGTTCAGTCACTCAGTCGTGTCCAGCTCTTTGCGACCCCATGGACTGCAGCTCCCGGAGTTTGCTCAAACTCATGCCCATTGTATCAGTGACACCATCCAACCATCTCATCCTCTGTCATCCTCTTCTCCTCCCACCTTCAATCTTTCCCACCATAAGGGTCTTTTCAAATGTGTTGGTTCCTTGCATCAGGTGGCCGAAGTATTATGCATGAACTAATTCTCTGTAAAAGCTGAATGTAAAGAACTGTAACTTTACACAATAAGCCTTTAACTCATGGTGGGAATTAATTTATCAACAACAATAAAATCAGAGAGGCTGGCAACAACCTTCTGAAAGCTAGACTACACTTTACATTTTGTAAACCATATTAAAAACAAGGCAAGTCAGACAGGATGCAGGGAGAGCAAGCAAAGATGCTTGATAACAAAAGAAGCACTAATATGTAAACATAAAATGAAAGCCGGTGAATCCAATTACTGAATATGTAATGGTTTAAAACAAAATAAATGCATAAAAAGGTTTCCTGTTTTTCTTAAAAATTCGCAAGTTCTTACAATAAGAACTTCTTATTGTATTAAGAAGTTATCACTCACAAACTCATCGTCCCAAAAGCCTTGCCCTCACCCCTACAATTTTCAGCAATGTTATTTTTAAGAATAGGGGCAGATATCACTTCCTATCTTTCCTGGAAAAGATGTTCAAGATAAAAAAATGATATTGAGTAGGTAGGTCTGCAGTCCTGACAGAGGTTTATTAAAATCCATAGCTTTCTACAGAAGTGAAAAATTTCTCATCATCAATGTAAGAAGCAACCTGGAAAAAAAAATTATCAACTGATCTATAAACGATCAATCTTCAGGAAACAAAATCTGTACTATGTATTCTGTGCCTGTCTGCACAGTGTCCCAGGGCACCATGGGGTCTAACTAAAACTTGCTCTCAAGGATGAAGAAGCTCTGTGCAAGTATCTTTCATTCATGAATAGAAATGGTAGAGATTAGTATGACATTTGTAATGGAAAAAAAAATTGCTTTAAAACAGCAAAAAGTAACATGCTAAGTACTCATTTAATACAAAAGCTACTTCTTAAAATTACATGACAGGAAATACCAAACTCTTCTCTTTTAATTGCTTCAAGGATTCTAAGTGTATTACCATTTAGCATTTCCTAGAAGGGTCTCAATGCAAAGAAGAAAAAGAGGTGAAATACTAACAGAAGAAGAAAAAAAAAAAAAAGAGGAGGGAAAGGGGCAGTTGGTCTTGGATTAAATGTCCAAACTTCCTTTAAATGTTCAAAGACGCTTAGGCTTTGAAACTGTTACTGCTTCCAGACAGAGGATGACATCAAAAGTGCAAAGTGCTTTCTGGTGTATTTTTGGCTTTATGAAACAAATACAGGCACCTCAAAAAGCAAAAATGGTAATCGGGTCTCAAATTTACTTCCTGGCCAAAGGAAAGCACTGTTTCCAACAGACAAAAGTTATTACCTCTCTTCCCAAGTGTGCTCTAAAGAAGAAAAAGACAAACGCATCATGGATTGTCAGAGGTGGAATAAACCTACCAGACAGGGGCCATTTCTTATTTGTGTTTAAATCACCTGGCACAGACTAAGCACTCAAATGGTTTTAGAACGAAGCTGAAGAACCTCCCACTTTTATACAGAGTTGATCCTTGAACAACACAGCTTAAGGTTACTGACCCCCCACTTAGTCAAAAATCAGTGTATGACTACGTCAGCTCTCCATATCCATTTCTGGGGTTCCTCTGTATCTGCAAATTCAAGCAACCTCAGATTATGCAGTATAATAGTATTCACAACCGAAAAAAATCCACTTATAAGTGGACTCACGTGGTTCAAATACATCCTGTTCAAGGACACCTTAAGAGAAGCTAAGGTCACTTGAAACAGCATCTAGGTCTGCCAATGCCCAGGCTCCTGCCCTTAACTTTACAGGTGTAGAAAAAGGCACCAAGTGATGACACGCTCCATGCAGCATCACCCAGCCTGTCTCAGCCTTCGTGACAGAAACATCGATCCTGACCCCAGAACTAGCTGTTGTCCATCCTGAACCAAGGATGATGAACCCGAGTCCCTGTCCTACATCACACTTTAGGACTTGACTGCTGCTCGAAGGTTGATGTTTCACCACTACTAAAACAACTGTTCATTAATCAAGTCAGTCAGCTGTTAGTAGGGGCTCACTGTGTGCTTGATACTGCACTCAGTTCAGTTCAGTCGCTCAGTCGTGTCTGACTCTTTGCGACCCCATGGACTCCACCNACAAAAGCTACTTCTTAAAATTACATGACAGGAAATACCAAACTCTTCTCTTTTAATTGCTTCAAGGATTCTAAGTGTATTACCATTTAGCATTTCCTAGAAGGGTCTCAATGCAAAGAAGAAAAAGAGGTGAAATACTAACAGAAGAAGAAAAAAAAAAAAAAGAGGAGGGAAAGGGGCAGTTGGTCTTGGATTAAATGTCCAAACTTCCTTTAAATGTTCAAAGACGCTTAGGCTTTGAAACTGTTACTGCTTCCAGACAGAGGATGACATCAAAAGTGCAAAGTGCTTTCTGGTGTATTTTTGGCTTTATGAAACAAATACAGGCACCTCAAAAAGCAAAAATGGTAATCGGGTCTCAAATTTACTTCCTGGCCAAAGGAAAGCACTGTTTCCAACAGACAAAAGTTATTACCTCTCTTCCCAAGTGTGCTCTAAAGAAGAAAAAGACAAACGCATCATGGATTGTCAGAGGTGGAATAAACCTACCAGACAGGGGCCATTTCTTATTTGTGTTTAAATCACCTGGCACAGACTAAGCACTCAAATGGTTTTAGAACGAAGCTGAAGAACCTCCCACTTTTATACAGAGTTGATCCTTGAACAACACAGCTTAAGGTTACTGACCCCCCACTTAGTCAAAAATCAGTGTATGACTACGTCAGCTCTCCATATCCATTTCTGGGGTTCCTCTGTATCTGCAAATTCAAGCAACCTCAGATTATGCAGTATAATAGTATTCACAACCGAAAAAAATCCACTTATAAGTGGACTCACGTGGTTCAAATACATCCTGTTCAAGGACACCTTAAGAGAAGCTAAGGTCACTTGAAACAGCATCTAGGTCTGCCAATGCCCAGGCTCCTGCCCTTAACTTTACAGGTGTAGAAAAAGGCACCAAGTGATGACACGCTCCATGCAGCATCACCCAGCCTGTCTCAGCCTTCGTGACAGAAACATCGATCCTGACCCCAGAACTAGCTGTTGTCCATCCTGAACCAAGGATGATGAACCCGAGTCCCTGTCCTACATCACACTTTAGGACTTGACTGCTGCTCGAAGGTTGATGTTTCACCACTACTAAAACAACTGTTCATTAATCAAGTCAGTCAGCTGTTAGTAGGGGCTCACTGTGTGCTTGATACTGCACTCAGTTCAGTTCAGTCGCTCAGTCGTGTCTGACTCTTTGCGACCCCATGGACTCCACCACACCAGGCCTCCCTGTCCATCACCAACTCCCGGAGTCCACCCAAACCCATGTCCATTGAGTCGGTGATGCCTTCCAACCATCTCGTCTTCTGTCGTCCCCTTCTCCTCCTGCCCTCAATCTTTCCTAGCATCAGGGTCTTTTTAAATCAGTCAGCTCTTCGCATCAGGTGGCCAGAGTTTCAGCTTCAACATCAGTCCTTCCAATGAACACCCAGGACTGATCTCCCCTAGGATGGACTGGTTGGATCTCCTTGCAGTCCAAGGGACTCAAAGGGTCTTCTCCAATACCACAGTTCAAAAGCATAAATTCTTCGGTGCTCAGCTTTCTTTACAGTCCAACTCTCACATCTATACATGACCACTGTAAAAACCATAGCCTTGACTAGAAAGATCTTTGTTGACAAAGTAAAGTCTCAGCTTTTTAATATGCTGTCTACGTTGGTCATAATGGTCATAAATTTCCTTCCAAAGAGTAAGCGTCTTTTAATTTCTTGGATGCAATCACCTTCTGCAGTGATTTTGGAGCCCAAAAAACTAAAGTCAGCCACTGTTTTCACTGTTTCCACATCTACTTGCCATGAAGTGATGGGACCAGATGAATGAGAAATACAAAGCTGAAAGAAACATGTTCTCTGCCCTTGAGAAAATTCACAGACTATTGGTTAAAACAAATGTCGAGCAAAATTATTCCCATAATGTAAGTAGCACTATAATCATGGCAACAAAGGAACTGAAGGTGCAGCAGCATCGACCTCTCCAGGGGCCAAACAGGCTAATGTCTGCCTTGAGTCTTAGCAGAATCAGTGACAGAAAGAAATAGAAGTCACTAAGCAAGGCAAGGCCTATGCCGAGCACAAGTGGCTGGATCAGGACCTTGTAAGAAACACGTTAAGAAGGACCCTGTGTAAAACCCATATACAGTCAGCACTTCATATCCACCAGTTCAACAAACTGTAGAACGAGAACATTTGAAAAAACAAAATTCCTAAAAGTTCCAAAAGGCAAAGGATGAACCTGCCACATACTATTAACATTCACCACTACTAAAACAACTGTTCATTAATCAAGTCAGTCAGCTGTCAGTAGGGACTCACTGTGTGCTTGATGCTGCATTCAGTTCAGTTCAGTCGCCCAGTCGTGTCTGACTCTTTGCGACCCCATGGACTCCAGGACACCAGGCCTCCCTGTCCATCACCAACTATTAACATAGCCTTTCTGTTGTATTAACTATTAACATAGCCTTTCTGTTGTATTAACTATTAACATAGCCTTTCTGTTGTATTAACACCGATTTGCCTAGCCTAATTCACATTGTATTGTATGTTATAAGTAATCTAGAGATGATTTAAGGTATACAGGAGAACGCATATAGATTATATGCAAACACCACTTTATGTAAGAGACTTGCACCTCACCAGATTTTGGTGCTGACCACGCACATGACGGAATGATTGAACAATGCCACGGGCACTGACAGACCACTACAAGGGAGGCAGCCACCACAGGGTGCACATGTGGCAGGCGGAGTAACCCCACTCCCGTCCCACTAAGACGGTCACGTCCTAACCCCAGAAGCTAGGAAGGCACTGCCTCACACAGGAAATGGAAAGTTAATTACAGACTTACGATTACTATCGTATGACTTTAAAATAGAGAAACTAGATTATCCAGAAGAGCCAAATATAATTACATAATTTATTAAAACTGAGACCCTTCCCCAGCTGGGTTAGAGAGAGGATACGGAAGAAGAGATTCACAGCTTGAGATGGACTCAACCTGCCTTCAGAGGCTACAAAGATGGAGGAAGGGGCTATGAGCCAAGGAATGTCGATGGAACCTAAAAGGTTGAGATAAGTATAAACTGACAGCTAGCAAGGAAACATGGATGCCAGTCCCAAGACTGTGGGAACTGAATTCTGCTAATAACCAAAAACTCAAGCAAATAGGGCTGGGTCTTCTCATTCTTGAACACAGGATATCTCTTCATTTATTTAGACTTTCTTTGATTTTCTTCATCATAATTTTGTAGTTTTCAGCATATAAATCCTATACATAATTTGTTAAATATGCAATATAGTTGTTGTTGTTGTTATTGTTGTTTGAGGTGGAGTGAAAAAGGAGGAGAGAAAAAGAGGAGAGTAAAAAAGCTGGCTTAAAAACTCAACATTCAAAAAATAAGATCAAGGCATCTATCTGATCCCATCACTTCATGGCAAATAGATGGGGAAACAGTGAAAGACGTTCTTTTCTTGGGCTCCAAAATCACCGTGTATGGTAACTGCAGTCATGAAATTTTAAAGAAATTTCTCCTTGAAAGAAAAGCTATGTCATATGTAGACATTGTATTAAAAAGCAGACATATTACTTTGCTTACAAAGTTTCACATAGTCACAGCGAAGGTCTTTCCAGTAGTCACATATGGATCAGAGAGCTGAACCATAAAGGAAGCTGAGCACCGAAGATTGATGCTTTTGAACTGTGGTGTTGGAGAAGACTCTTGAGAGTCCCTTGGACTGCACGGAGACCAAAGTGGTCAATCGTAAAGGAAATCAGTCCTGAATATTCATTGGAAGGACTGATGCTGAAGCTGAAGCTCCAATAATTTGGTCACCTGACATGAAGAGCCGACTCATTGGAAAAGATCCCTGATTTGGGGAAAGATTGAAGGCAGGAGGAAAAGGGGGCTACAGAGGATAAGACAGTTTGATAGCATCACTGACTCAACGGACATGAGTTTGAGCAAGCTTCAGGAGATGGTGAAGGACAGAGAAGCCTGGAGGGCTGAGTCCATGGGGTCTTAAAGAGGTGGACACAACTGAGTGACTGAACAACTCTCAGAATATTTAAGTGTGTAAGTACACTACTGTCAACTGCAGACCCACAGTTGTACAGCAGGGCTCTAAAACTTTTCCTCTTGCAAAACATATTGATTTTTATCTTGAATCCTGTAATCTTGCTGAACTCAGTTCAAATTATTTCTTGAACTTTGTGTAAATAATCATGTCATCTCCAAAAACGGACAATTTTATTTCTTCTTTTCTGACCCATATGTTTTCTATTTCATTTGTGGCCTCACTGCTCTGGCTAGAACTTCCAGCTGATTAAGAGTATAAGAGGGAATGTCCCTACTTTGCACCAAATCAGAAGGGAAAATCATTCAGTTTTTCACCATTAAATACGATAGTATTGATAGCTCTAAGACGTTTTTGTAGACTCGTGTTATCAAGTTAAAGTACCCTTGTGCACTAGTTTCCTAGGATTGCTGTAACAAAGTGTCACACGGTGGGTGACTTAAAATAACAAATTATTCTCATAGTTCTGGAGGATGGACGCTCAAAATTAAACTGTGAGAGCAGAATCAGACTCCCTACGAGGCTACGGAGAGAATTCGTCCTGCCTCCTCTTAGCTTCTGGTGTAACTGTTAATCTAGGTCCACGCTTCTGTCATCACACTGTGTGCTCTCTGTGTCTCTTTTTTTCTTATAAGGACACCACTCATATGGGATTAAAAAGTCAAAGTGCTAGTCGCTCAGTCGTGTCTAACTCTTTGTGACCCCATGGACTGTAGCCCACCAGGCTCCTCTGTCCATGGGATTTCACAGGAAAGAACACTGAAGTGGGTGGCCATTTCCTTCTCCAGGAGATCCTCCCAACTCAGGGATCAAACCCACATCTCCTGCATCGCAGGTGGATTCTTAACTGACTTAGCTACCGGGGAAGCCAATAAAGGACGACATCTGCAGTAAAGCCACATTCTAAGGTGTCAGTTAGGATTTAAACACATCTTTCTGAGAAACACAATCCAATCTATAACATCTGTTCTTATCTTTCTCTGAGTTTTTATCATGAAATAGGTGTTGGGTTTTGTCAAATGCTTTGTCAGCACTGACTGATAGGATCATGTGACTCTTTTTCTCTCTTTATATAGTATATTACAAAAACGATTTGTGTGTCTCTATTCATGATGGACACTGCTATGTAAAAGTAGGGGGTTTCTTTTTGTTTTGTCTTATTGTCTTTTTCTTTTTGCTACCTGTGCAAACTTTATAAAACAAATTACAAACTGTTTCCTGCTCTTGTATTTTCTGCAGGAGACTAGAAATAATACAATTTTCTTCAGATGTTTGATAGAATTCTCTAGTGAAATCATCTGTACTTGCTCTTTCAGGGAATTTTAAATTAGTAATTCAATTTCCTTAATAGAGCACTATTCAGATTTTCTGTCTCATCTTGGGTATGCTGCAGTACTTTGTGCTTTTCAAAGAATCCATCTTTTTCATCCTAGCTAGTCAAATTTGTGTGTTTACAGCTGTTTGCAGCATTCCTCTATTACCCTCTTGATGTAGGGTCTGTAGTAATACTCTGCTTCACTGCTGATATCAATAATTTGTGTCTTCTCTTTCTTCCCTCATTAATATTAATAAAGGCTTGTCAATTTTATCAATCTCTCCAAAAAACCAGCTCCTTGTTTCACTGACTTACTCTATTGCTTTTCTGTTTTCAATTTAATTGATTTCTACTATTTATTATTTCCCTCCTTCTGCTTACTTTGAGCTTATGTGCTCCTTTATTTATTTGGCCTTGCAGCAAAGTTTGTGGGATTTTAGTTCCCCAACTAGGAATTGAACTCGTACTCTCAGCAGATTCCTAACCACTGCACCAACCAGGGAATTTTAACTTTGTTGGTTTTTTCTATTCTCAAGGTGTTAACTAAAATTAGTAATTTGAGGCTTCTCCTTGTTTCTAATGTATGTGTTCAGTGCTATAAATTTCTGTCTCAGTACTACTTTAGAGGTGTCCCACAAAATTTTTAATGTTGCATTTTCATGTTGTATGCAGATAACACCACTCTAATAGCAGAAAGTGAAGAGGAACTAAAGAGCCTCTTGATGAAGGTAAAAGAGAATGAAAACGCTAGTTTAAAACTCAACATTCAAAAAACTAAGATTATGGCACCTGCCCCCATCACTTCCTGGCAAACAGAAGGGTAAAAGTGGAAGCAGTGTCAGATTTTACCTTCTTGGGCTCCAGAACCACTGAGGATGCAAAATTTAAAAGATGCTTGCTCCTCAGAAGGAAAGATATAACAAACCTAGCTCTATGTAGACTCAATCGCTCAGTCATGTCCGACTCTGTGACGCAATGGACCGTAGCCCGTCAGGCTCCAGTCCATGGGGTTTTCTAGGCAAGAATACTAGAGTGGGTTGCTATTTCCCTCTCCAGGGGATCTTTCCAACCCAGAGATCAAATTCATGTCTCCTGCATCTCCTGCACTGGCAGGCAGATTCTTTACCACTGAGGCACCTTGAAAGCCCACATGACAAACATAGACAGTGTATTAAAAAGCAGAGATATCACCCTGCTGACAAAGGTCTGTTTAGTGAAAGCTATGGTTTTTCCAGAAGTCATGTACAGATATAAGAATTGGATCATAAAGAAGGCTAAAGTGACAAAGAATCCGATGATTTCAAATTATAGTGCTGGAGAAGATCCTTGAGAGTCCCCTGGACTACAAGATCAAACCAGTCCATTCTAAAGGAAATCAACCCTGAATATTCATTGGAAAGGCTCCTGCTGAAGCTGAAGTTCCAATATTTTGGCCACCTGATGCCAACAGCCAACTCACTGGAAAAGACCCTGATGCTGGGACTGAACGCAAAAGGAGAAAGGGGCAGCAGAGGATGAGATGGCTAGATGGCATCACTGACGGAAGGGACACAAATTGGAGCAAACTCTGGGAGACAGTGAAGGACAGAGGAGCCTGGCAAGCTACAGTCCATGGGGTCACAAAGAGTCGCACACGACTTAGCGACCAAACAATAACAACAATTCTCATTTTCATTAAGTTTGGTATATATTTGTAATTTCCTTTAAGACATCTTCTTTGACCCAAGAACTATATGGAAGTGTGTTACTTGCTATTGTTGTTTACTTTCCAGATGTTCAGAGATCTTCCTGTTATCTAATTTGAGTCCGTTTTGGTGAGAAAACGCATTTGATATGATTTCACTTTTTTTTAATGTGATGAGGTTTGCTCTGTAGCCCAAGACATGGTCTGTCTTGGTATATGTTCTGTGATAATAAGAAGAAATTCTGCTACCATTGGATGGAGTCTCCTATAAATACTTTTGCTTGATGGTGGTGCTGAGTTTCTTATATACCCTTAATGATTTTCTGTTCATGTCCATTGTTAACTGAGTTGTGAAGTCTCCAAATCTAATTGTGGATTTATCCATTTTTCCTTTCAGTTCTTCCTTTTATTTCTTGCTTCTTGTGCTTTACACATCTGTGATTTGACACATACATGTTTAGCATTGCGCTTTTGGTGGTATGACTCATTATATACAATCAATCTCTTTTCTTTACTCTGAGGTCTGCTGCTGCTGCTAAGTCACTTTAGTCGTGTCCGACTCTGTGCGACTCCATAGACGGCAGCCCACCAGGCTCCCCCGTCCCTGGGATTCTCCAGGCAAGAACACTGGAGTGGGTTGCCATTTCCTTCTCCAATGCATGAAGGTGAAAAGAAAAAGTGAAGTCACTCAGTCATGTCTGACTCTTAGCAACCCCATGGACTGTAGCCTACCAGGCTTCTCCGTCCATGGAATTTTCCAGGCAAGACTACTGGAGTGGGATGCCATTGCCTTCTCCACTCTGAGGTCTAAATTATATTAAAATAGCCACAAGTGCTTTTTTATTAATATTTATATATATGTATAATATATTTTTACTTTCCATTTGCCTATATAAATATATTCAAAGTAAATTTCTGATAGAAAACATGTAACTAGTGATATTTTTAATCAACTCTGCAAATCTCCTTTAATTAGCTTATAACCATTTACATGTACAATAATTGTTGATATGTTAGTGCTTCATTCTACCATTTTTTGGCTTTTGTTTGTTCATTTTATCTTCCTTTTCCTGCTTTCCCACAGTTTATTTGCATGTGTTTTACATTCCATTTTGATTNTCTGATAGAAAACATGTAACTAGTGATATTTTTAATCAACTCTGCAAATCTCCTTTAATTAGCTTATAACCATTTACATGTACAATAATTGTTGATATGTTAGTGCTTCATTCTACCATTTTTTGGCTTTTGTTTGTTCATTTTATCTTCCTTTTCCTGCTTTCCCACAGTTTATTTGCATGTGTTTTACATTCCATTTTGATTTACCTACTGTGTTTTTATGTATATCTCTTTGTATTGCCCTTTTATAAAGTGATTGCTCTAGATGTTACATCATAATGTCATCACATTTTTTCTTGGTGTCATCATTTCACAAGTTTGAATGAATTTTAGAAATCTTCCCTCCTGTTACAGATGGAAAAGTGAAAGTGAAGTAGCTCGGTCATGTCCAACTCTTTGCCACCCCATGGACTGTAGCCTACCAGGCTCCACCCTCCATGGGATTCTCCAGGCAAAAGTACTGGAGTGGGTTGCCATTTCCTTCTCCAGGGGATCTTCCCGNTGAATTTTAGAAATCTTCCCTCCTGTTACAGATGGAAAAGTGAAAGTGAAGTAGCTCGGTCATGTCCAACTCTTTGCCACCCCATGGACTGTAGCCTACCAGGCTCCACCCTCCATGGGATTCTCCAGGCAAAAGTACTGGAGTGGGTTGCCATTTCCTTCTCCAGGGGATCTTCCCGACCCAGGGGAGACTGCAGGCCCACGTTGCAGGCAGACGCTTTAACCTCTAAGCCACCAGGGAAGCCCACCACAGATGGAAAAATGTCCCTCAAAACTCATACGCTGAAGCCCAAAACCACAACGTGATTCCATTTGGAGGTACAGCCTTTTAAGGAGTAATTAAACAAGGTCATAAGGGGAGGGCCCTAATCCAGTATGCCTAGTGTCCTGCTAAGAGGGGGAGACACCAAGGATGCAGAGGAAAGGCCGAGTGCAGACACGAATGGCATCAGACAGTGTTACAGATTTGGCTTCTACCATCAAGTTTATAAACATCAAGAAAAGGAAAGTATATTGTATTGACTGTTACCTTTACTTACAGTTTTCTTTTTTTTCTACCTAATATCCCAAGGTTCCTTCTTCTAGTTTTTCCTTTCTACGTAGAAAACATCCTTTGCTCATTTTCTTAGGGTAAGTTTGCTAGCTAAAGATTCTCTTGGTTTTCTTCCCTTTGAGTATGTCTTGATTTTCCCTTCACTACTGAAGGTTATTTTCACAGCATGTAAGATTCTGAGCTGATTACTATTTCCTTTATTCACATGAAAACTTTCACCACTTGTTTTTGGCCTTCACAGTTTAATGAGAAATCCAAAGTCACTGAAATTGTTTTTTTTTCCCCATAACTAAGTGTAATGTCTTGCTGCTTTCAAGACTTTTTTCTCTGCCCTTAGTTTTCAGAAATTTCACTATGATGTGTCTTAGTGTGAATTTCTTTGGGTTTATCCCACTTCTGGCTCATTCAATTTCTTTAATCTTTAAGTTGATGTTTTTTGCCAAATTTGAGGAGTATATAGTCACCGTTTCTTCAAGCAATTTTTTTATCCTGCTCTCTTTCTCAAATCCTTCCAGGACTCTGAAGACAGAAAAGTTAGACATTTGGTAATAGTACCATAGGCCCCTAAGGCTCTGTTCTTTTCATTTATTTTTTTTCTCTTTATTATTCAGATTAGGTAATTTTTAAGTATTCTACACTGCAGTTCACCAATTCTTTCCTCTCATCCCTAAACTTTGCTATTGAGCCCCCTCCAGTAAACTATTTTTTCTTTAATTTCAATCACTGTATTTTTCACTCACACAATTTCCATTTGGATCTTCAAAGAAGAATAAAGTTTCTATTTCTTTGCTGAGACTTTTGATTTTTTTCATTTGTTTCAGCATGTGTATAATTGCTCACTAGAATAGTTTTATGATGGCTGCTTTAAAAATCCTTGTCAAAAAAAAAATATCCTTGTCAGATAATTCTAGTATTTATGTCATCTAAGTGCTGGTATCTACCAACTATGTTTTTTCATTCATTCTGAGATCTTACTTCTTGGGATGACGATTTTATACTGAATCTGAGAAACTTGGGTACCAAGCTAGGAGATTTTGACCTATTTGATCCTCTTGTTTTCAGGCTGGCTCCCTGTGACCCTGCTCCAGTAGAGGACGGAGAGGTAGCACACCAACTCTGCCGGGTGGGAACTGAGCCAGGCTGCGCGCCCGGCCTCCACTCAGGGGAGACGTGCGTGACCAGGTGGGAGCGTGTATTCCCTACCTGCCCTCCATGGCACCTCTCTGGCAGAGAAAGAAAGGACTGGCTCTTCATGCTCTACACAGAACTTCCACTGGCACCAACACAGGAGGTGGAGAGGAGAGCGAGCTTGTGACCACTGGACTGTGGAGCGAGTTCTGACTCTCCGTGACGTCCTATGGCACCCGCACAGTGGGGAGAAACGAGCTCCACGTTCCCGTGGCCTGGGGCTCTGAGTCCAGGGCTCTAGCAGGCTCTGACGGAGGGGTGGGTGGGGCAAGGGTTGTCCTCTGCAGCCCTCGGCAGGCCTGTACCAGTTACTGTCATAGCTTTCTATCTTGCTGGCTGCCTTTTCATGGCCCTTTGGCTTAAGAGTGAACAGGAGCCTTTTATCGGAATTCTGTCTGTGCTTACTGGTGTTTCTAGCTTGCTGACTACTTTAGGTCCAAAGTTGGGGTAGAAGAGGCAAAAGAAAATCCAGAGAGCTCAACTCCATGTTATCTCTTAGGTCCCAAGATTCCTAGTCTATATGTCACTAGGGATTTATTTCACATACAATGTCTTACTCTTTTAGTTGTGCCAAGTGGGAGGAATAGGTAAAAGTGTATCTACTCTGTCTTCTTAGAAACACAAGTCTGAAGCATCTACAGTTAACATGTGAGAATACAAAGAAACTCTCAACCAAGGCACCTGAGAAAAGGCAGTGAAGATGACCTAACAAATCCTAAGGAACACACCAGAAACTAACACAACATCGTTAATCAACTATACTTCAATAAAAAATATTTTTAAAAATATAAATCATGTGGAAAGAGAAAATAGATAAGAGGCAGAGATCAACTGCTGAAGTAAGCTCAAATAAAAACTGAAAAGAACCATTAAAAAGCTCAATTCAAGACCAGTTTATAATTAACTCTAACAGTAAAATAGTGATTGCAAAAGAGTTAAAAAAGAAAAAGGGTGATAAGAGTAGACAAAATAAACACAATAGGGTATAAAGATTTGATGGCAGAAATTTGAAGGAAAAATAAGAAGAGGCAAACAAAACAATTAAAATAAGCATTAGGACAAATGAAAAAAAAAGGACGCTAAAGCAGCAGCTAAGATAACTACTTAACATGGCAGGGGCTAGGAAAAAATCCTTAATCAAAGAAACTTTTATGCCTACAAACTTGCTATGGAAATATGCTAACACAGGTGAAGTTTAAAAAGCAGATATGGTAATATGGTATTTAACCATACGGCAATTTATTTTCTCCTTTTTTTTTTTCCAAAAGTACATGTTCTTATTCACATATTGGAAATGTGTCATGTAGAGCCACATGTAGAGCCACACAAACACATTCTTAATTATCTCCTATCTAATCAGCTCACTTGTTTAGCTACTGGCTTCCTTTTCATGTCTGAAATACAGGCTAACATCCATGGCAAAATGAACATTCCAGGCAAGTGTTTTACTGTCTCATACATCCACACACTTCTGCTCCCACTAAGAATCAGTTGGATTTGTTTCCAAACCCGTTTTTGCAAGTTGTACTTCTTATTAAATAATAATCTAAATTGCACAGACAACAAATCATTGGGAAGAGTTGCTGTTTCTATGAAAACTAAGTCTAATGCTTTGGATACACTTCTTAAAAGATGACATTTAAAAAGTGCCTAGAAGTAGGTGTAGACACAAGTGTAAACTTACTGGGAGAGATCAAACAGACGTTTTCTTTAAGAGTAAGGACTGTATACTCAGGTTGCTCTGCAGAGCCCTCACACTTCTGCTCCACAGAGAACACCGCCTCGAGGACAATGACACAGCTGAGGCTTGGGCAGGCAGCCCGTGTCCCCCGACAAGAGCTCTGGGCTCCATGCCTCGTGTCCAGGAGCGAAATGCAGGCTGATGCTGTGAATCAAAAAAACCCACTAAGGGTATACATGAATCATTCAGTTTATGGTTCCCTGCTTTACCAACACTTTTAAATGAGCCCCACGGCAGTAAACGACGGCGCTTCCTCATACACCTCACTTCCACCCAGCAGTTAGTGTCTTTGCGTGCAGATGATACTGTTCATTTCTCTTTCATTTTGCTTTCATGTATTGTTTATTTTCCAGGCAAGAATTTATACTTTTTGCTGTAAGACACTATGTTTTACTTACCAAAAATAAGAATTTTCCACTAACGCCTAGGGAAATACAAAATTATTTTGCTAAAAATCAATATGAGGAGTTCTTGAAAGAGGAAAAAATATATTACTGACCACATGTGACAAAGTAACAAATTTCAGATCTGAAACTTAGAAGGTCAGTTTTAATACGTATAATATCCAGATCCAATTTATATTCCTCTGTCAGAGCACTATATCACCAATGCTGAATATAATTATAGCTTATTTTAAGCTTTCATTCTCACCTACTCTTAGCAAGGTGACTAAATATTAACACTTAAGATGAAGCGTTCTAGGGGAGAGTACAAGGCAATTAACATGCCCAGTAGGGCAAAACAAACACACCCACATCCCATTCAATAGTCTATCCACAAAATTTATACTAAATTATACAGGCAGACAGGGAATTTAGGAATTAAATAATGCTCTGACCATAAAACATACCAAACTTCAAAATACAAATAATTAACATGTACATTTTCTAGGAATTAACTTTTAAAGAAATTATGTACTTAAAACTATTCACCCCCCTCTAGTATTAGATGAGATAATGAAGAAACAAAGTGAATAACCCATTCTCATAGTTACTTTTTAGCTATAATATACTAAAAGGGATAGAATGCTCAAAGAAAGTATCACAAATAAAAGCAGAGGAACTGCAATGATGAAAAAATGAACCACCTTATACAAGAAACATGAGCTCTTTATCTTTAGATGAAACCACAGTAAGAAAACTATGGATTTAAAATAATATATACCATTGGGTGTCTTAACTTTCACTTTTCACTTTCATGCACTGGAGAAGGAAATGGCAGCCCACTCCAGTGTTCTTGCCTGGAGAATCCCAGGGACGGGGGAGCCTGGTGGGCTGCCGTCAATGGGGTTGCACAGAGTCGGACACGACTGAAGCGATTTAGCATACCATTGGGTGAGCTTCCCAGGTGGTGCAGTGGTAAAGAATCCGCCTGCTATATGACAAACCCACAGCAAACATTATCCTCAATGGTGAAAAATTGAAAGCATTTCCCCTAAAGTCAGGAACAAGACAAGGATGTCCACTTTCACCGCTACTATTCAACATAGTTCTGGAAGTTTTGGCCACAGCAATCAGAGCAGACAAAAGAAATAAAAGGAATCCAAATTGGAAAAGAAGAAGTAAAACTCTCACTGTTTGCAGATGACATGATCCTCTACATAGAAAACCCTAAAGACTCCACCAGAAAATTACTAGAGCTAATCAATGAATATAGTAAAGTTGCAGGATATAAAATCAACACACAGAAATCCCTTGCATTCCTATACACTAATAATGAGAAAGTAGAAAACGAAATTAAGGAAACAATTCCATTCACCATTGCAACGAAAAGAATAAAATACTTAGGAATATATCTACCTAAAGAAACTAAAGACTTATATATAGAAAACTATAAAACACTGATGAAAGAAATCAAAGAGGACACTAATAGATGGAGAAATATACCATGTTCATGGATTGGAAGAATCAATATAGTGAAAATGAATATATTACCCAAAGCAATCTACAGATTCAATGCAATCCCTATCAAGCTACCAGCGGTATTTTTCACAGAACTAGAACAAATAATTTCAAGATTTGTATGGAAATACAAAAAACCTCGAATAGCCAAAGCAATTTTGAGAAAGAAGAATGGAACTGGAGGAATCAACTTACCTGACTTCAGGCTCTACTACAAAGCCACAGTCATCAAGACAGTGTGGTACTGGCACAAAGACAGAAATATAGATCAATGGAACAAAATAGAAAGCCCAGAGATAAATCCACACACATATGGACACCTTATCTTTGACAAAGGAGGCAAGAATATACAATGGAGTAAAGACAATCTCTTTAACAAGTGGTGCTGGGAAAACTGGTCAACCACTTGTAAAAGAATGAAACTAGATCACTTTCTAACACCACACACAAAAATAAACTCAAAATGGATTAAAGATCTAAATGTAAGACCAGAAACTATAAAACTCCTAGAGGAGAACATAGGCAAAACACTCTCCGACATAAATCACAGCAGGATCCTCAATGATCCGCCTCCCAGAATACTGGAAATAAAAGCAAATATAAACAAATGGGATCTAATTAAAATTAAAAGCTTCTGCACAACAAAGGAAACTATAAGCAAGGTGAAAAGACAACCCTCTGAATGGGAGAAAATAATAGCAAATGAAGCAACTGACAAACAACTAATCTCAAAAATATACAAGCAACTTATACAGCTCAATTCCAGAAAAATAAACGACCCAATCAAAAAATGGGCCAAAGAACTAAATAGACATTTCTCCAAAGAAGACATACGGATGGCTAACAAACACATGAAAAGATGCTCAACGTCACTCATTATCAGAGAAATGCAAATCAAGACCACAATGAGATACCACTTCACACCAGTCAGAATGGCTGCGATCCAAAAGTCTGCAAGCAATAAATGCTGGAGAGGGTGTGGAGAAAAGGGAACCCTTTTACACTGTTGGTGGGAATGCAAACTAGTACAGCCACTATGGAGAACAGTGTGGAGATTCCTTAAGAAATTGCAAATAGAACTGCCTTATGACCCAGCAATCCCACTGCTGGGCATACACACCGAGGAAACCAGAATAGAAAGAGACACATGTACCCCAATGTTCATTGCAGCACTGTTTATAATAGCCAGGACATGGAAACAACCTAGATGTCCATCAGCGGATGAATGGATAAGAAAGCTGTGGTATATATACACAATGGAGTATTACTCAGCCATTAAAAAGAATACATTTGAATCAGTTCTAATAAGATGGATGAAACTGGAACCAATTATACAGAGTGAAGTAAGCCAGAAAGAAAAACACCAATACAGTATACTAACACATATATATGGAATTTAGAAAGATGGTAATGAGGACCCTGTATGCAAGACAGCAAAAGAGATACAGATGTGTAGAGCGGACTTATGGACTCTGAGGGAGAAGGAGAGGGAGAGGGAGAGGGAGGGATGATTTGGGAGAATAGCATTGAAATATGTATACTATCATGTAAGAAATGAATTGCCAGTCTATGTTCAATGCAGGATGCAGGATGCTTGGGGCTGGTGTATGGGGATGATCTGGAGGGAAGATGTGGGGTGGGAGGTGGGAGGGGGGTTCATGTTTGGGAGTTCGTGTAAAAAAATAAATACAAAAAATAAATAAATTTTTTAAAAAATTTATGTAAAAAAAAATAATAATAATGTTATAAACCAATGTTACCGCAATAAAAATAACTTTTAAAAATCAAAAAAAAAAAAAAAAAAAGAATCCGCCTGCTAATGCAGGAGACACAAAAGACTCAGTGTCAAAAGACACTTCCATCCCTGGATCAGGAAGATGCCTAGGAGTAGGAAATGACAACCCACTCTAATATCCTTCCCTGGAAAATCCTATGGACAGAGTAACCTGGTGGGCTACAGCTCAGGGGGTTACAAAGAGTTGGACATGACTGAGCGACTGAACATCTACACACATACCATTATGTGCTCCATTTAAAACTTGTCAACCATTAAAATAAACAGACTGCAGAAATTGAAACAGTTTAAAACTATCAGATAGTTTAAGTATTAGTAAGTAAATTTCTTAGTATCAAATGTATTTTTCTTTAGGAAAGCATTAACTATTCATTTTAAGTACAAACTAATTTGACAGCCAATATACACGGAAAGAAAAATTGTTACCACATTTCAGACCTTCCATTATTTGCTCCCATTCTAAATACTTGCCACTACTGCTCAATACTCCTCCACTGCTCCTGCTGCTAAGTCGCTTCAGTCGTGTTCAACTCCGTGCGACCCCAGAGACGGCAGCCCACCAGGCTCCCCCGTCCCTGGGATTCTCCAGGCAAGAACACTGGAGTGGGTTGCCATTTCCCTCTCCAATGCATTAAAGTGAAAAGTGAAAGTAGATCAGATCAATTTATAAACTTAAGTTCATAATCTGCCCTTGATTTTATCAAGGTCATTCCTAGCTTCACTCACAAGGCTCCCCTCTACAAAATTGCCTCTTCTGTAACAAATGGAATGATCTCATCTTTCAAGGATCAATTCAAGTTTCCTTCTTGTTTCAGTTCAGTTCAGTCGCTCAGTCGTGTCCAACTCTTTGCGACCCCATGAATCGCAGCACGCCAGGCCTCCCTGTCCATTGCCAACTCCCAGAGTTCACCCAAACTCAAGTGCATTGAGTCGGTGATGCCATCCAGCCGTCTCTTCTTCTGTCATCCCCTTATTCTCCTGCTCCCAATCCCTCCCAGCAGCATCCTTCTTGTTTGAACTCTGGCTAATTTAAGTTTCTCCATTGGCTCAAAGAAGCAACAGTTAGAACCAGACAAGGAACAACATACTGGTTCAAAACTGGGAAAGGCTGTATATTGTTATGCTGCTTATTTAACTTATATGCAGAGTACATCATGCAAAAAGCTAGGCTAGACGAATCATAAGCTGGAATCAAGACTGTCAGAAGTATCAACAATCTCAGATATGCAGATGATATCACCCTAATAGCAGAAAGCGAAGAACTAAAAAGCTTCTTGATAAAGGTGAAAGAGGAGATCATGGCATCTTCATGATCATGAAGATCATGGCATCCAGTCTCATTACTTCATGGCAAATAGATGGGAAAAAAATGGAAACAGTGATTGGACTTTATTTTCTTGGGCTGCAAAATCACTGCACACAGTGCTTGCAGCCATGAAATTAAAAGATGCTTGTTCCTTAGAATATTGGTATGACAAACCTAGACAGCATATTAAAAAGGAGAGACATCACTTTGCCAAGAAAGGTCTGTACAGTCAAAGCTATGGTTTTTTCAGTAGTCATGTTCAGATGTGAGAGTTGGACCATCAAGAAATCTGAGCACTGAAGAACTGATGCTTTTGAACTGTGGTGTTGGAGAAGACGTCTGCCTGAGAGTCCCTTGGACTGCAAGGAGATCAAACCAGTCAATCCTTAAGGAGATCAGTCCTGAATATTCATTGGAAGGACCGATGCTAAGGCTGAAGCTCCAATACTTTGGCCACCTAACATGAAGAGTCAACTCATTGGAAAAGACCCTGATGCTGAGAAAGGTTGAAGGCAGGAAGCAAAGGGAGTGACAGATGAGAGGGTTGGATGGCATCACTGACTCAATGGCCATGAGGCAGAGCAAATTCCAGGAGATGATGATGGACAGGGAGGCCTGTCGTGCTACAGCCTGCAGGGTTGCAAAGCACTGGACACAACCTGGGGACTGAACAGCAACTGGCTTAGAGGGCTTCCCAGGGGGCACCAGTAGTAAAGAGCCCACCTGCCAATGCAGGAAACATAATGAGGCACAGGCTGGATCCCTGGGTCGGGAAGATCCCTTAGAGGAGGGTGCTGCAACATACTCCAGTATTTTTGCCTCAAGAATCCCAGAGACAGAGGCTCCTGGCAGGCTACAACCAATAGGGTCACAGAGTCAGGCACGACTGAAACACGGTAGAATAGCATAGCACTGGCTCAAAGGGCTTCATTCCCATGACCTTACACACTTCCTATTACTCTCCATTTTTCCCCTTTCTTTTATAGCAGAGGTCTCAAACGATTGCATCACAAGTGTTCAGTTCAGTTCAGTCACTCAGTCGTGTCCGACTCTTTGCGACCCATGAGCTGCAGCACGCCAGGCCTCCCTGTCCATCACCAACTCCCAGAGTTTACCCAATAATCTGAGGTTATTGATATTTCTCCCGGGAATCTTGATTCCAGCTTGTGCTTCCTCCAGCCCAGCATTCCTCATGATGTACTCTGCATATAAGTTAAATAAGCAGGGTGACAATATATAGTCTTGATGTACTCCTCTTCCTATTTGGAACCAGTCTGTTGTTCCATGTCCAATTCTAACTGTTGCTTCCTGACCTGCATACAAGTGTAGTGTGTACATTTTCATCCATTCGCTCCATCTCACTTCAATTTGACGTCTGCCTGCAGACTCTACAAAATTGCTTTTCTCAAAGGTAACCAACAGCCCTCCCATTGGCAATCACCACAGTGCTGCCTCGCCCCCTCTCAGCAGTGTGCAGCGTGGCCTGCTACCTCCTTCTTTTTGAAGCACTCTCCTCTCTTAGGTTCAAGAAACCAATCTCCTGGGTCCTCCTCCTCCCCACCAGCCAGACTTCAGTTTCTTTCCGGGCTTCCCCTCCATTTCCGGGCCACACAGAACTGCTGAGTTCCTCAGAGCTTCTTCCAGAAACTCTTGTGTGCAAGAGATGGATACATAATGGATGCACACGCATGCACACACACACACACCCCAACCCTGGATTTCTGCCATTTTCAAAGTTTTATGTACAATCCACATATAAACAATAGTATCTATCTTCACTCCACATTTCTCCACTGAGCTGCAGATTCATGTATTCAACTCTTCACCTGCTATCTCAAATTCATTAACAAGAGATGTCTGGTTTTCCTTTAATAAGCAGTAATTTTTTTAACGTGCCAACTACGTGGAGTTTTTTCGCAAACACTTATATATCCTGGCAGCGCCCTTACCTCTTCAGAACACTCCCTCAGTCTGTCAGGCTGTCTCCTGGACTTAAGACCTCATAAAACGTAATTCTCAACTTGGAGGTTTTATCATTTTTTTAAGTCAACATCTCTTAACAGAACTACTATCAACCTCTTTGCTCAGATTCAAAACTCGTGGCATCCTTCCAGAGTCCTCCTTTTCATTCCCAGCCATCCACCAACGTGTCCTGGGGTCTCTCCTTCACTTACCTTCATTTTTTTTTGGTTCTAAAGGATTTTATTTTATTTTTTTAATATACATTTTTTTAAAGAGCTTCCATTTTACTTTATTTTACTTTACAGTACTCTATTGGTTTTGGCATACATTGACATGAATCTGCCACAGGTGTACACGAACTCCCAAACATGAACCCCCTCCCACCTCCCACCCCACATCATCCCTCCAGATCAATGCCCCCAATCCAGGCCCAGGACTGCAGTCCTCACCCAGCCTCCTCAGTCCCAGTGGGGAAGCGACACCCTCCCTCGGCTCTCCCTGTCCACCCTCCCATCTAGGATCTGTTCTCACCACAGCATCAGGAGCAAGGTTTCTAAACAGGAATCTCCATTTCCTGTTTAAAACTCCTTAAGACCCTCCCACTTACTGACAGTAAAAACCCACCTTCCCTCCTGTGACATGAAGGCCTTCCTGACCTGCCCATGCCCACCCCTCCAGCAACCCCACCACCGGCCTCTGTTTCTCCACCGCAGGCTCTCTGCTGCCCAGACACCCCCCAGACCCAGCGCCAAAGCCTAAGTCCTCTCACCCAGTTCCTTGTCCTTCTGGTCTCTCAAACTTCACCACCTCAGGAAGACTAGAGTCTGACCAGCTTCCACCTAAAAGCTTCACTGTTGGGTCCCTTATTTTTTCTGGACTGATGACATCTTTTGTTTCATTAACTTCTATTCTCTATGTCCCTCCCCAGTACACCTCTTGGTACTGTGGGACCTCACCCAGGTAGATTAATACACCCTCTGCTGTGCTCTAGGGGCATGTTATCCATACTACATACTTAAGAACGTACTGAGATCACACCTGATGGTACCATTTATTCTTTAATGTTTGTTAAGACATTTCTCTCCAGACAGACTCTCAGCAGTGTGAAAACCAGGAGAAGCGCCTGCATCTAGCTTTGTAACAGGAAGGTCCACAGAAATACGCAAATACCTGCCCTCGATCCTGAAGAATGAGCAAGCCAGGCTCAGCATGTCACTTCATTTCACGCTTGAATTTCCCTCTTCTCTTGTTACTATGCAAGTTTATTTAACCTGCCTCTGATCTTCTCTTCTGAGCCCCATATTAAGGCTCTACAACAGTGTAACAGTTTACCCCCCACCTCAGAATTTCACAGCATGGTAAAAGGAGGAGCCATATCCACACGTAAGAGTGCAAAGGCTCAAAACAAGTGCAACAGTAAAATTATATGAGCTTCTGATCTCTACAAGAGTGCTGTCCAACAGGGTAGCCACAAGTAACAAGTGGATATTTAAATTTAAATTAATCAAAATTCAATGTTTCTTTTCTAAATTTTAACATACAAAATATTTTTCTTTTGTAATTATAAATTTTTATAATTTTATAATCTTCTTTTATAAATTTTAACACAAAAAAGATGTTTAACATATGAAAAGTACACCTTTCTTTCTGATGTACATTACCCCTTGTAATAAAAGAGCTCGAAATCTGCAGCAATATAAAACTGAGTTTACTCTATATGGTTTTCTGAATCATGAAAATTGAAACTTCTTTCTCTTGCCTTTCTTTACGTACAATTACCTATTTCTTTATGTACAGATATGTCAGGGAATACCAACACAAGGATCATCATACTTTAAATCCTTTACATAACGCACACAGCAATATATTTTAACACAAAGTAACAAGGCCAAAAAATTAGTCTCAGAACTAAACTATTTAATTTTCTTGTATGTAGGATACTAAGTAACTAGAAGCTTTAGTGCCTGCAGTACAATAATTTTCCACTGAAAATATTTATCTTTACCAAAGAAACCAAAGTATTCAGTAAATAACATCATACTGATAGCGTTACAGATTTGAGCAGAGAAGGTTTACATTCTCTGAAAATGCAGACAGTTATCATTGGAAAGAAGTAATTTTCTTATATTTTATCTCTAGATATATGAGAAATTATTTCAGATTAAGAGTAGTATTTTTCCCAAATTGTTATGGCATAAAACTATTTTTTGTAGTCTTTTAAACAGTAACCTGATTTTTACAAATAACTAGTTTTCATTCATATATTATTCCTTTTATGCCTAAATATCAAACTACTCTATTTTAAAAGCAAAATTTGAGACCCTATGTTATACTGTAACTGACTTTATATTTGAATAGGATTTTTAAAATTAATCTTGGCAATTCAAATAGTAATTTATATTTTATTTTAAAAAGACTGGGAGACATATTTTAAAATACATTGGCAGCACTTTATAATTCTAGGACTTTTCAGCTCATGTATAAATTGAGCTATATATGCTCTATTCACCTTGTGCAGAAAATATGTATTTCTCTGTTAAAAGCAATTACTTATTTTCAATGTATTCTACTTTTATTGTTAACCTTGCCTTCAAAGTCAAAGCTTTAAGTACAGGCAAAGTTAACTTCACAACCAAATAATTATAATACATTTTAATATATCAATAAGGCAAAATCAAGCTATAGTACGAATGACAATATACAAAGGAGAAAGTCTCCCAACCACGGGGGAACACTCAGTCTTCCAGAGATGCTCTCAGAAAAATGACACAAGCTTTGGAGGGGCTGTGAATGCACTGGGAAGAAATAGCTTGCCCTTCAAAAATATCAAGTTAGTATGCACCTGAAAACATTAATAGCTATTTTCTTCCAGGCATTTTTCATTAATATTTCATTCATTTCAAGCACTTCAGAAAGAACAGCAAAATGGGCTAAAATTAGAGGTCATTTTCAACAAATATTTCTTTAATAAGCACTATTATCATAAAAGTTATGAATCCTGAATGATAATTTACACATAAATAATAAAAGGCATATCCTAACATATATGGCAGTACCTAAAGAGGTAAAGAAGAATAGTAACACCCTACCTTTCACTTTGACTTCTTATTGGAAAACAACTGGCAAAATTGCTTCTAAGAGGTAAAAGTATGCACATCTGTGTGGAAAATTCTGGTTAAAAGAAACATACACCTCACTAACATATTCAACCTACCAAAGAGGATGCTTGCATGACTTCTAGGATGTGCCGTGTTGGTGATTCCCTCATCCTGACTACAGGCAGCCCCAGTGAAGCTACCATGGACCACAGCTACAGCACGGCCTATCACCCCAGCCTCTCCCTTCCTTTCTGGTTCTGGACATTGCTATGAAGCCCACTCCCTTAGCCTAAGTCCCTCCCTTAGGTCAGGGTCCCCAGCCAGCACTAGCAGAAGGTAAACAGGCTCGCATTACCGCCTGAACTCAGGGCTCCCACTGACTCTGTATTATGGTGAGCTGTTTAATTTTCTCACTACATATCACAATATAATAATAACAGAAATAAACTGCACAACACATGTAATGCACCTGAATCATGCCCAAACCACTGCCTTCCCTCCATCCGTGGAAAAACTGTCTTCCATGACCAGTCCCTGTTGCCGAAAACGTTGAAGACCGCTGCCTTATATCACTCTTTGATTCTCTTGACATGAATATTCATTCATCCTTGGAGGTTTTAAAAAATACCCTTTAATCTTTCAGACTTTAATTCCTTATGTATTCTCACAGTCCTGAACATAACTTTGAGAACATGGCAACCATGTAATAAACATATCAAAGAAACGTTTGATATGTTTATATATATATACACACAGCTGCTCAGAAAAACCAAAGCATTTAAGCAGCACTACCTACTAAAACACAACAGAAGCAGCACATACGTGTTGTTCAACATGGGACTCATTAGCCACATGTGCCTCTTGAGCACTTGAAATGTTCCCTTTTTTCATTAAATTTTAATTAATTAAATAGTCATAAGATAGCTACTGTAGTGAACAGCACAGGAAAGAAAATAGAGTCATCTGCATTGCATATCTTTCTGACATCACTATGGAGGAGAAAGAGAGAAAAAGCAGGAAAAGGGAAGACAGGAAGACTACAAGAATGTACATCTCCAAGGAAAACATTTACTTCTCTTGCCCATTTCAGAAATTATCACTGTGACTATCACTGTAAATCTGTACATATTGCTGATTTTTCTAAGTCTGGTTTTTTCTTAAGAAACTTTATATTTCATGTCTTACTTTGAAATTCTGAAACATCATGAGAATGAAAACAAACTAGAGTATGTTATTCCTAAGAATATTATCCGCCCTCCCTCAATACTACAAAGGGAAAGGTCTTCTTCTATATCTCCCAGAAAACAACATCAAGGGTTACTTCTGGCCACTCCTTCCATCTCCTTATTAGAATATTCCGCAAAAAGAACTGATTTATCAAACTGATGAAGTAGACAAAACACACACGCATAGGACTCTGGCCGGCAGCTTCCTGGTCCTTCTAGCTACAGCAACAAGGTAAGTGACTCAGTGGAAAGAAATTAAGAAGTACATTTCACTTTCAAGTCCCAGTTTTGTTTTTCACTCTGTTTTCCCAGCAGTACAGCTGATTTTGTTCCTTGCTTTATTTCTGTATCTATTGTTTTTAATGTAGTTCAGAACACAAAAGTAAAAACAAGGTGTAATTAGTATTGCCGTAGAACCCAGTATTTTGCATGTGTCAAAGAGGACAGCAGCTGCATTACAGGAAACTGAATAAATGGTAAAAGGTCTCTATTTTGTGGGATTTAGGGATGAGTAATAAAGAAAGATCTTGAGAAGCCAAACAAAAGAAAAATACTAAAAAAGGGGTGAAATAAATGCAGGACCTAAGAGAATGAAAAAAAATTTGATAGGAAAGCCTGCCTCAAACTTCATTTGCTCTGGGGCCAACATAAAGCCCTGGAAATGCAACATCTCCTTTGTGGCAGCTGAGCAGAGCGAATGAGACAAGAATTACAGCCTCGAGCCACCATCAAGCCTGAGACAAGGCTCTCAGAAGGCCACACCTTCAGCAGGAAAGAGACCAGCAATAGACAATCCAGTAAAGGGGGACATCAAGGCAAATGTCTTCCCATAATTCATAACCCAACCTTGCATATGCATGTGCAGGGAAAAAGAAATTAACTTATTTTAAGACAGCCCTCGGTCACTATGCACTCAGTAATAGAAAAACAAAAATTTAATTAGACTAATCATTTAGATTAATTCAAAATACCTTCAAAATAAATTTCAAAGAAAAAGCTCCAAGGAATAGGAGGACACATTCTAAAATTAAAAACACAGACAAACAAGAAACAAGTACAGCGGGGGAAAAAAAGAAAAACTCCAGGAGTAGGCCCAGGAAACCTTTATTTGCTGAAATTACAGTCAAAGAATATAAAATATGTAATATATTTAGAAAAATAATAAATGGGACAAAAGTAACAAAGAAAAATTATGAATAAAGATACAGTTTTCAGTTCAGTTCAGCTGCTAGGTCACGTCCGATTCTTTATGACCCCATGGACTACAGTACGCTAGGCCTCCCTGTCCATCACCAACTCCCGGAGCTTACTCAAACTCATGTCCATTGAGTCGGAGAGGCCATCCAACGATCTATCTCATCCTCTCTCGTCGCCTTCTCCACCCTCCTTCAATCTTTCCCAGCATCAGGGTCTTCCAATGAGTCAGTTATTCACACCAGGTGGCCAAAGTATTGGGCATTTTAGCTTTAGTATCAGTCCTTCCAATGAATATTCAGGACTGATTTCCTTTAGATGGACTGGTTGGATCTCCTTGGAGTCCAAGGGACTCTCATGAATCCTTTCCAACACCACAGTTCAAAACCATCAATTCTTTGGTGCTTAGCTTTCTTTACAGTCCAACTCTCACATTCATAGATGACCACTGGAAAAACCATAGCTTTGACTAGACAGACCTTTGTTGGCAAAGTAATGTCTCTGCTTTTTAATATGCTATCTAGGTTGGTCATAGCTTTTCTTCCAAGGAGCAAGCGTCTAGGGATGAAACTATAATGTAGTGGAAATTTAATCTACAACATACAAATTAAACAGCAGATTAGACAATGGAAAAGAAAATAATTAGGAAACTAGAATATACTAACAGTACAGAGAAATAAACAGACAAAACTTCAAAGAGGCTAGGAAATAACACTATATGGAGTAAGAACATAGAAAACATACAAAACGGGGAGGGCAGTCAATATTCAAAGAGTCAAAGGCTGATATTTTCAAAGAATTTATTAAGGACACCATTCATACTCAGGAAACCCAAATAAATCCCTAGTAAAAATAAAGAAGAAAAAAATCCACCTTGACACATAGAACAAACTAGAGAACATCCAAAAAAAGACATAATAAAACCAGAGAGAAAAAGCAGATTACCTAGAACAGAACGAGTATTAGAGAAAGAACCCGCCTCTCGAAAAAGCAATGTAATGAAGAAGAAAAATGGTATCAATATCTTCAACTGATTAAGAAAAGATCAAATAACTTCATGCCCTTAGGAAAACTATTGCTCAAAAAAGTAAAGGCAAACAAATTCACTTTCAAACAAAAGAAAGCTTTACCACTGAAGTACTCTCACTAGGGAAATACAATAATATATTTGAAACAAAAATAAAGTTAGAAAAAAATGAATGATGAACCAAAAACAAATGATAAGTATCTGTATATAAACACATTTAAATATCTGCAGCATATATTAGTGGTGCGTGTGTGCATGCTATGTCTCTTCAGTCGTGTACAACTCTGTGGGACCCGTCGGACTGTAGCCCACTAGGCTCCTCTGCCTGTAGGATTCTCCAGGCAAGAATACTGGAGTGGGTTGCCATGCCCTCATCCAGGGGATGTTCCAGAAGCAGGGATCGAACCCATGTCTCCTGCACTGACAGGCAGTAGCATCACCTGGTAAGTATCTCAGTAGTATAGACAGCTAATTTACAATATCAAAAAAGAAAAAAATAAAACATCACACAGAACTAGCATACAAATCAAGAGAAGATGATTGGTGTTAATGTATTTTAGGTTCAGAAGGAAAGATATTGTTTTCCTCTGTTCCTTGTAAGTACATGCAAGCAGTTTCCCTTCTAAGTATGTGGATGTTAAATTTCTCTTCTATTTAAGATCAAAGAGAATGTCTTCCAAATTAGTAAAAGAGGAAAAATAAAATGAGAAATTTTAAATCTCTCAAAAGAATCTGAGCAAGAAGGAAAAAAACACAGAGAAGAATAGAGGAAGAATGAACAGAAGGAGGAAGAAGAGGACCATGGAAAAAGCAGCATAAGCTGAAATTCTGAAGGGAAACGTCACATAAATCCCAATATATTTCTAAAGTGATATGAATTACAAAGTAAACACAGGATTATCAGACAAGATGTTTTTTAAAAAAAGCATTCTTATACTATTTAAAGGAATGCTTTAAATAGGAATAGTAAATGAAAGATTATACCCATTTGAAATCAGAGTTCCAAAGAACAGCAAGGAGAGAGAAGAAAGCCTTCCTCAGCTATCAGTGAAAGAAACAGAGGAAAACAATGGAATGGGGAAGACTAGAGATCTCTTCAAGGAAATCAGAGATACCAAGGGAACTTTTCATGCAAAGATGGGCTCAATAAAGGACAGAAATGGTATGGACCTAACAGAAGCAGAAGATATTAAGAACAGGTGGCAAGAATACACAGAAAAACTATACAGAAAAGATCTTTACGACCCAGATAATCACGATGTTGTGATCACTCACCTAGAGTCGGAAATCCTGAAATGATAAGTCAAGTGGGCCTTAGGAAACATCACTACAAACAAAGTGAAAGTAAAAGTGAAGTCGCTCAGTCGTATCCGACTCTTTGCGACCCCGTGAACTGTAGCCCACCAGGCTCCTCCGTCCTTGGGATTCTCCAGGCAAGAATACTGGAGTGGGTTGCCATTTCCTTCTCCAGGGGAACTTCCCGACCCAGGGATCGAACCCAGGTCTCCCGCACTGCAGGCAGATGCTTTAACCTCTGAGCCACCAGGGAAGAACAAAGATGAAATTCCAGAAGAGCTATTTCAAATCCTAAAAGATGATGCTGTGAAAGTGCTGCACTCAATATGCCAGCAAATTAGGAAAATTCAGCAATGGCCACAGGACTGGGAAAGGTCAGTTTTCATTCTAACCTCAAAGAAAGGCAATGCCAAAGAATGCTCAAACTACTGCACAATTGCACTCATCTCACACTTGCAAAGTAATGTTCAAAATTCTCCAAGCCAGGCTTCAACAATATGTGAACCATGAACTTCCAGATGTTCAAGTTGGATTTAGAAAAGGCAGACGAATCAAAGATGAAATTGCCAACATCCACTGGATCATCAAAAAAGCAAGAGAGTTCCAGAAAAACATATACTTCTGCTTTACTGACTATACCAACGCCTTTGACTGTGTGGATCACAACAAACTGTGGAAAATTCTTCAAGAGATGGGAATACCAGACCACCTGATCTGCCTCCTCAGAAATCTGCATGCAGGTCAAGAACCTACAGTTAGAACTGGACATGGAACAAAAGACTGGTTCCAAACCCAGAAAGTATTGTCAAGACTGCATATTATCATCCTGCTTATTTAATTTATATGCAGAGTACATCATGAGAAAAACTGGGCTGGGTGAAGCACAAGTTGGAATCAAGATTGCTGGGAGAAAAGTATCAATAACCTCAGATATGCAGATGACACCACCCCTGTGGAAGAAAGTGAAGAAGAACTAGAGAGCCTCTTGGTGAAAGTGAAAAGAGGAGAGTGAAAAAGTTGCCTTAACACTCAACATTCAGAAAACGAAGGTCATGGAATCTGGTCCCGTCACTTCATGGCAAATAGATGGGGAAATACTGGAAACAGTGACAGACTTTATTTGGGGAGGCTCCAAAATCAATGCAGATGCTGACTGCAGCCATGAAATAAAAGATGCTTGCTCCTTGGAAGAAAACTTATGACCAACCTAGAAAGCATATTAAAAAGTAGGAACATTACTTTGCCAACAAAGGTCCGTCTAATCAAAACTATGGTTTTTCCAATAGTCATGTATGGATGTGAGAGTTGGACTATAAAGAAAGCTGAGTGCCAAAGAATTGATGCTTTTGAACTGTGGTGTTGGGAGACTCTTGAGAGTTCCTTGGACTGCAAGGAGATACAACCAGTTCATCCGAAAGGAGATCAGTCCAGGGTGTTCATAGGAAGGACTGAAACTCTAATACTTTGGCCACCTGATGCGAAGAATAGAGTCATTGGCAAAGGCCCTGATGGTGGAAAAGATTGAAGGTGGGAGGAGAAGGGGACGACTGAGGATGAGATGATTGGATGGCATCACCAACTCAATGGACGTGGGTTTGGATAGACTCTGGGAGTTGACAATGGACAGGGAGGACTCTTGTGCTGCGGTCCATGGGGTCACAAAGAGTCAGACATGACAGAGCAACTGAACTGAACTGATAGCATTTAAAATATAAGAAAAAGGTATTAAAAATGCTTGTTACGAAATTTGAGTAGCTGTACACAACATCTATAAATACATAAAAACTGAGAGGAAAATGAAAGTCTTCAAAGAGAACATAGAAGATGATGCCAATTGAGTAATACTCAAAAGATATAAAAACCAAGAAGAATATCAGGGATACATATATGGTTATCTATAATGCAAAGAAAGAAATGATAAATCCAAAATTCAAGGGATCTGAATTGAGGAGGGGGGCATGGAAGCTTCAAAGTCATAGGCAACATTCTATAAATTAGCCTCATCAGTAGCCTCATCAGTAAAAGTGGGTATTTCTGTCACTGTAGCCTTTCTAATGTTAAACATTTTATACAAATAATTTTTATAAGAAGTCAAGCTATCAGTAACTTCAAATTTGGGTCCTGACTTCTTTTCTTCAGATCAGGCTGACAGGAAGGAATACAGTGATCTCATCACTCACCACAAGCTCTTCCATCTCTGTTCTCACACATGCAGCGCATGGCACAAAACATTCAGCAATTCCAAAAGTTCTCCTACCAGTTTTGTGTTTTCAAGCCCAGAAATGCAGAAAACCTACATTCCAAACATACTGATTAAATGGAATAATGACACACACAGACTGCTTACCTGCTTTTCAGTAAATACATGCTTACTCACTTAGTCATCTGACTCTGCAACGCCATGGACTGAAGCCTGCTAGGCTCCTCTGTCCATGGGATTCTCCAGGCAAGAACACTGGAGTGGGTTGCCATGCCCTCCTCCAGGGGATCTTCCCAACCTAGGGATCACACCCAGGTCTCCCACATTGCTGGCAGATTCTTTACCAGCTGAGCTACCAACTTACAGCTTATGAAAAAATTTCCTAAAGTGATTTTCTCAAAGTTTTAGTTANTGGGATTCTCCAGGCAAGAACACTGGAGTGGGTTGCCATGCCCTCCTCCAGGGGATCTTCCCAACCTAGGGATCACACCCAGGTCTCCCACATTGCTGGCAGATTCTTTACCAGCTGAGCTACCAACTTACAGCTTATGAAAAAATTTCCTAAAGTGATTTTCTCAAAGTTTTAGTTATTAACTTAATCAAATCTAGTTCCAAAATCTTGTTACAAATCTTCTAACCAAATGGTATCTTGTAGAATAGTAACAGTAAACCTCAAAATGTACATGTTAACTGTGAATAAAAGAAACTAATGCCTAAAAATCACAAAACACAAATATCAAAGAAGACTGCTGTTCCTGAGACAGAAATCTTTTTCTTGACAACCAGGTCAAACTGCACAAATGAAGATGCATTCTATAATTTGCTACTTGCAAAGATGAGTACAGACTAAAACGCATATCAATCATAATGATACTAGTATCTACTTTTTACATTTTTACATCCATATATTTGAAAGTGTAAAGGTAGTTGTTGACATAGGTCTTGACTCATCTTTTAGTGGACATCCACTAAAACGTTACAAGGAACTATGTCTTTAAGCTCAAAATTGCCCTTAAGAATATTGAATAATCAATAAAACTTCAAACAGAAGAACTATGTGATCTTCAAATCAACTCTTCATAAAACAAAGCAAATAATTTGGTATTTAAACACTAGTTTACACATAATTCCCTATCTAGATAGTCAAAGGATAACATGTTTCATAATCACTAGGCAGAGTTTCAGAGGTTGATAAATGGCTGTAAAATATTGCATATCAGGGATGGGGCGCCAGGGTGGGGCGGGGGGTTTACCAAAATTTTTCCTTGATTTCTGATTTAAATAAATCTTGCTCCAAAACCATCAATCAGTTCACTTGCTTACTTTACTTTTCAACTGTATTCAAAGACATTAAAAAATTTAACTCTGATTTTCTCAGTAATACTACAGATCTAATAATAATCTCAAAAGCTTACAAAAAGTTAGAATTCCTTCTCTCTTGAAATTTAATCACATAATATATTAAAAAGAAAATATGAAAAACTGACTTTATCGGCTAACTGCATCATAACTAACTGCAAAGTCCAAAGATTTGATTAGAGAAAAAGATTCACATCACATGTTCAGCTCCGTTTCCCCTGTCATTGGAGCACTGGGCACAGAAATGTTCTTGAGTAGCTCAGATTCCTTCTACATGAAGCACCATGATTTCAGAAACATTTCCCTAATAATATGGTTTTCTATTCTTTCCAGTCAAAAATACTATTTCATAGGAAACAAATACTTGTTACTTCCTGATAATATATTCTAGAACTGGCCACTCTTGAGGAAATAATTCCACAAACTTTTATTTTTGAAACAAGATTCAAGAATGACAGGAAATACTAAATCCATTGTAATATGCTTGAATTCACACAGACAGTCCTCTCACAGCTTTTTTCACTAACATGTTCAAATACTCAAAATAAGAAGACGAGGTAATGGCAGAGTCTACTTCTAATTACATTGAAATTCCATGATTATCTCCAGTGTCAGGTGGCTGCCAGATAAACTGAAAATGAATATAGCTGCTCAGTTGACCCCAACATACCCTCTTCCTACATTTAAACTCCACAAGAACAGGGCCTGGACATACTCTGCTGTTTATTCAAGCCACACATCTAAGATGGTACTTGGAAAACAGCAAGTGCTCATCAACATTTTTTAAATGAAAACATTTAACAGTACAGATTAAACTGGAAACCAGAACTCTTCATATATGACTATACTTGTCAAATAAATATTAAGACATATGAAGTCCCTGGTCTCATGCCCACCACTAATTTACACACTAGCTGCTGCTGCTAAGTCGCTTTAGTCATGTCCGACCCTGTCTGACCCCATAGAGGGCAGCCCCCCAGGCTCCCCCATCCCTGGGATTCTCCAGGCAAGAACACTGGAGAAGGTTGCCATTCCTTCTCCAACGTATGCATGCATGTTAAGTCGCTTCAGTCATGTCCGACCCTGTGTGACCCCATGGACAGCAGCCCACCAGGCTACTCTGTCCACAGGATTCTCCAGGCAAGAGTACTGGAGTGGGTTGCCATTTCCTTCTCCTTACACCCTAGAGAACAGACTAAAATGGTAAAATATGGAAAAATAAAGATAAAGTTGAAATAATAGAGATTCTTTGCTCACTCTTCATCAGTTCAGTTCAATCGCTCAGTCGTGCCCGACTCTTTGTGACCCCATGAATCGCAGCACGCCAGGCCTCCCTGTCCATCACCATCTCTCGGAGTTCACTCAGACTCACGTCCATAGAGTCCATGATGCCATCCAGCCATCTCATCCTCGGTTGTCCCCTTCTCCTCCTGCTCCCAATCCCTCCCAGCATCAGAGTCTTTTCCAATGAGTCAACTCTTCGCATGAGGTGGCCAAAGTACTGGAGATTCAGCTTTAGCATCATTCCTTCCAAAGAAATCCCAGGGCTGATCTCCTTCAGAATGGACTGGTTGGATCTCCTTGCAGTCCAAGGGACTCTCAAGAGTCTTCTCCAACACCACAGTTCAAAAGCATCAATCCTTCGGCACTCAGCCTTCTTCATAGTCCAACTCTCACATCCATGTATGACCATAGGAA
>SJYX01001392.1:114720-152956 GCA_006410675.1 Oreotragus oreotragus
GCCCATCTTTGCATAAAACGTTCCCTTGGTATTGCTAATTTTGAAGAGATCTCTAGTCTTTCCCATTCTGTTGTTTTCCTCTATTTCTTGGCATTGATCACTGAGGAAGGCTTTCTTATCTCTCCTCACTATTTTTTGGAACTCTGCATTCAGATGCTTATATCTTTCCTTTTCTCCTTTGCTTTTCACCTCTCTTCTTTTCACAGCTATTTGTAAGGCCTCCTCAAACAGCCATTTTGCTTTTTTGCATTTCTTTTCCATGGGGATGGTCTTGATCCCTGTCTCCTGTACAATGTCATGAACCTCTGTCTATAGTTCATCAGGCACTCTATCTATCAGATCTAGTCTCTTAAATCTATTTCTCACTTCCACTGTATAATCATAAGGGATTTGATTTAGATCATACCTGAATGGTCTAGTAGTTTTCCCTACTTTCTTCAATTTAAGTCTGATTTGGCAATAAGGAGTTCATGATCTGAGCCACAGTCAGCTCCTAGTCTTGTTTTTGCTGACTGTATAGAGCTTCTCCATCTTTGGCTGCAGAGAATATAATCAATCTGATTTCGGTGTTGACCATCTGGTGATATCCATGTGTAGAGTCTTATATGCAGAGTACATCATAAGAAAGGCTGGGCTGGAAGAAGCACAAGCTGGAATCAAGGTTGCTGGGAGAAATATCAATAACCTCAGATATGCAGATGACACTACCCTTATGGCAGAAAGTGAAGAGGAACTAAAAAGCCTCTTGATGAAAGTGAAAGTGGAGAGTGAAAAAGTTGGCTTAAAGCTCAACATTCAGAGAACTAAGATCATGGCATGTGGTTCCATCAATTCATGGGAAATAGATGGGGAAACAGTGGCTGACTTTATTTTGGGGGGCTCCGAAATCACTGCAGATGGTGATTGCAGCCATGAAACTAAAAGACACTTACTCCTTGGAAGGAAAGCTATGACCATCCTAGATAGCATACTGAAAAGCAGAGACATTACTTTGCCAACAAAGGTCCATCTAGTCAAGGCTATGGTTTTTCCAGTGGTCATGTATGGATGTGAGAGTTGGACTGTGAAGAAAGCTGAGTGCCAAAGAATTGATGCTTTTGAACTGTGGTGTTGGAGAAGACTCTTAAGATTCCCTTGGATTGCAAGGAGATCCAACCAGTCCATTCTAAAGGAGATCAGTCCTGGGTGTTCGTTGGTAGGACTGATTCTGAAGCTGAAACTCCAGTACTTTGGCCACCTCATGCCAAGAGGTGACTCATTGGAAAAGACCCTGATGCTGGAAGGGATTGGGGGCAGGAGGAGAGGATGAGATGACTGGATGGCATCACCAACTCGATGGACGTGAGTTTGCGTAAACTCCAGGAGTTAGTGATGGACAGGGAGACCTGGAGTGCTGTGATTCATGGGGTCGCAAAGAGTCGGACATGACTGAGCAACTGAACTAACTAACTAATGGCCCTGCCCACCAGAGCAAGGCTCAATCTTTTCCACTGCTAGTTCCACTTAGCCTCATCCACTAGAGGGCAGACTGAAGAAGCTAGAACGACAATCTTTCTTCAACCAGAAGGAAAATCCACATCACAGAAAATTAATCAAAATGAAAATGCAGAGGATTATATCCCAGATGAAGGGATAAAATAAAACCCCATGAAAACAACTAAATAAAGTGGAGATAGGGCAACTTCTAGAAAAAGAATTCAGAATAACGATAGTGAAGCTGATCCAAGATCTCAGAAAAAGAATGGAAAAGATGCAAGAAATGCTTACTAAAGACCTAGAACTAAAAACCAAGCAAACAGAAATGAACCATACACTAGAAGGAATCAAAACCAGAATAAGCTAAAAAACAAACAGAAATGAACCATACACTAGAAGGAATCAAAACCAGAATAACTGAGGCAAAATAAAAGACAAATGATCTAGAAGAAAGAATGGCGGAAATCAGCACTGCAAAACCAAATAAAGAAAAAAATAATTGAATAAAAAAGAAGACAGCCTAGGAGACCTCTGGGACATTAAATGCACCAATGTTTGATTATAGGGGTACCAAAGGAGAAGAGGGAAAGGACCCAAGAAAATATCTGAAAAGCTAGTAGCTTTAAACTTCTCAAATATAGAAAAAGAAATAGTTAACTAAATCCAGGAAGCACAAAGAGTCCCAGGCAGGATAAACTAAAGAAGGAACACACTAAGATACACAGTAATCAAACTCACAAAAATTAATCAAAGATAAAATATTTAAAGCAAAAAGAGAAAAATGACAAATAACATACAAGGGAACTCTCATAAGGTTATCAATTAACTTCTAAACAGAAACTCTACAAGTCAGAAGGCAATGGCATGATATATTTAAAATAATGAAAGGAAACAACCTACAACCAGCCAGATTCTCATTCAAATTTGACAAATCAAAAGTTTCCAGACAAGCAAAAGTAAAGAAAATTAAGCACCACCAAACCAACTTTGCAACAAATGCTAAAAGAACTTTTTTAGGGAGGAAATGCAAGAGAAGAAAAACACCTACAAAAAATAAATCCAAAACAAGAAAATGGTAAGAGGATCATACATATCAATAATTACCTTCAATGTAAATGGATTAAATGAACCAAGCAAAGGACATAGACTGGCTGGGTGGATGAAAACATATGGATGTATGCACTTTCATTTACCACATCACTCTGTTTAATCCCTCAAATATTATGCAACTATTTTATATTAGGTTAATCATGTTTCCATTATGGCTTGCAATTGTAATTATCTTTTATTTTTTGTCTGGCTATTGATTGTGAAAACTGAAATATCTTTACAAAGTCCTTATGTAACTATTATTCCTTTTATTATCATTGTATCATGACTGATCAACAAAAAATGACAGAACTCTCTATCACTAAAATTACTTTTTAATAGAAAANAGGTTAATCATGTTTCCATTATGGCTTGCAATTGTAATTATCTTTTATTTTTTGTCTGGCTATTGATTGTGAAAACTGAAATATCTTTACAAAGTCCTTATGTAACTATTATTCCTTTTATTATCATTGTATCATGACTGATCAACAAAAAATGACAGAACTCTCTATCACTAAAATTACTTTTTAATAGAAAAACCTATAATCACTTTTTAAAATTCAGATGCACATTAGAATTATCTTGGAAATTCTTAAAAAATATAAATGCCCTGATATTGTTTTTTTCCTCCAAAGCTCTACATATGATTCTAGTGAACCTGTGTGCTCAATTGTGTCCAACACTTTGCAACCCCATGGACATGTGGCCTGCCAGTCTCCTCTGTCCATGGAATTTTTGAGGCAGGAAAACTGGAACAGGTTGCCATTTCTTACTCCAGGGGATCTTTCCAACCTAGGGATTGAACCCATGACTCTTGTGTCTCCTGCTTGACAGGCAGATTCTTTACCACTGAGACATCTGGGAAGCCTATGTGTATGTATGTGTATATATATATATATATATATATATACACACACACACATACATATATATATAGCCTGTATAATAAAATATAGATATTTTAGAAAATTTACAAATTTTATGAAAATCTATGACANCCTGCTTGACAGGCAGATTCTTTACCACTGAGACATCTGGGAAGCCTATGTGTATGTATGTGTATATATATATATATATATATATATATACACACACACACATACATATATATATAGCCTGTATAATAAAATATAGATATTTTAGAAAATTTACAAATTTTATGAAAATCTATGACATTTTGGTCCCAATTGTTTGACTAAGTATGAAGAGAATGCTAGATTTCTAATTTATATTTAATCAAAACTTTGATATAGTTCCATTTACTCTGGCCACCAGTATTACTGCTAAAAGTCTAGAAAGCTTATTATTTTAGTTATTTTTTTAATTTGAATGAAACTTTTAATCCAATTCTGAGAATATTAAGAAACACCATGTATTCAAACAAAATAAAAACTAGAAAATTAATGTGATATAGTATTACCAACTAAAGCACAGATTTTCTTCAAATTTCACAAAATTTATGCCAGTGTCCATTATTTTTGTTTTCATACCTTATTCACGATTCCACATTGTATTTAGCTGCACTGAGTAGCTTCAGCTGCATGCAACATATTCTGATAAATTCTCTTTTCATTTTTATTCTGTTACAAATATTTTCTAATTTTCCTTCTTATGGCTTCTTAGATACATCCATCATTTAAAAGTAAACACTTAACTTCCAATACATGGGGTTTTTTAGTATCTTTGATATTAATTCCTCATCTTGATATTAATTTCTCATGTAATGCTTTCTGCTCTGCAATTACCCTCCATGCTTTATCAGTCTTTTAACTTTATTGAGGCCTTCAATCACTAAGTCAAAGGTCTCTCTTGGCAAATGTCACATTGCACTTGAAAATATGTGGGTTATTTTATCTTGTGATATTTATTTCTTACATAATTCCACAGTGATAAGAGGACTCTGCATGATTTCAGTACCTTCATAAAATTTTTGCACCTTGTTTTATGTCCCTGGATATGCTCCATTATCTCCCGGTTTATGGTCTCTGGGAAGTTGAACAGAATCTGTATCATGCTGTTGTGTGAAAATTATATAAATCTTAATTATGTCAAATTGGTCCATAGTGTTCTTTGGATCTACTATACCCATCTACCTTTCTGTCTATTCATTCTAGTAATTTTTGAGAGCTTGATACTGAAACTCCAACTCCAATTATCTTAATTTATCCAATTAATTTATCTACTTATCTACTTAAAAAATAATTTCAATGTANATGTCAAATTGGTCCATAGTGTTCTTTGGATCTACTATACCCATCTACCTTTCTGTCTATTCATTCTAGTAATTTTTGAGAGCTTGATACTGAAACTCCAACTCCAATTATCTTAATTTATCCAATTAATTTATCTACTTATCTACTTAAAAAATAATTTCAATGTATAGTGGAACTATATTTAACTTTGCTCTGTATTTTCCAAGTCTTCTACAAATGTGTTATCACACTTTCACAATTTAAAAAATAGAAAACTTTAAAAATAAATAAAGACATAGGAAATAAAGATAAACAAAAGATTAGTTTTCAGCACCACTTCTCCCCTTTTATTATATTACTATCAAAATACACATACAAAAGAAAAGAAATTAAGGGGAGAAAATATTATGTTACATGAATAATCAGAACTATGCCTTTTACACATGGCCCTTCTTGTGTTTCTTTCATTTCACATAACTTCAAAGGAAGCAGGCAGCCAGGGAGGGAGGAGGATACTCATGCCTGCATATTTCTAAGTCCATGAGCCATGAAGATGAAAATACTTAGAAAGCTTTATCCCCTGTGGTATCGAAACACATTAGTGAGATAAGGATGTGTGCCTGACATCACAAAAATTAGAAGGGTATTTATCCAACAGAGTTTTTAAATCTTTTTTAATCCCTTAGTAAATTTTATTCTAAAATACCATATGCAGGATAGACAGAAAAGTACATACATTATTCTTGTCATATTTTTTTACTAAAAGTATTCTAAGGCACAAAAAGGTAATATATTTTCAATACTTATTTCCTTTACCATTTCTATTTTTCTAAAATCAACATTCTTTCTTTTGTTATTTAATTTTAAAGAAAACAGCAACCATTTCCTTTGACCTGTCTTAGAACAGATTCATTTGTACCTGCCTCAATGCCTGCATTTCATCTCAGTTCAGCTGTAAGATTTATCAGCATATGTTTTTTCATTATTCTGTCTCATTTGTTTATTAGCAGTCATTTGGAATACCATTTCTATGACAAATTAAAAATGTAATATTTCCAAGGTACTAGTGAAAAGTACCAAGAACTGACTTTCCTTTTTCAATTAACTGAATTATTTCTGTACAACCAAGGAGAATCCACCACATAATGATGATCTGACTTTTAAAATAATAAAAGTAAAAAGCTAAATCTAGAAAATCCTCATGCTCTACAGGAAGCCAACACAGCATAATGCCCATGTAGGTGAGAAAAGGGCCTTTTAGTTCCTAGTAGAGTGTCTAATTGCAGTAGAAAATAGCAACCCTCTCCAGGATTCTTGCCTGGAAAATTCCATACACAGAGGAGCCTGGTGGGCCACAGTCCTTGGGGTCACAAAGAGTGGATCACAGCTGCGCACACGCATACACACACAGTGTCTAAAACATGGTAGTTGCTTTAAGCAAAACTCTGCCCACGTTATCTGAGATATCACAGAAGTCAGAAACTACATTCTTAACACATTACTCCAATCACTGTAAAATATCACTCTGCTTGCTAAATCGGAACTAATTCCTCTCAGAAAGTAGGTACTCTATACCAAAACTCACCATGCAGCACCCCCAACTGCAGGCAATTTATTAGTTTTTTAATTACCCATAAATCCATCAAGAAAAATCAGCATTTTTTTAACATGAAGATCCAAAGTACAGCCTCTCGAGATTACAAACTTAAAATATTGGGAGGCTGTAAAAATAGATTGGAATTTTAAGTGCTTTTTGTATAAAAAGTTACTCGACGCAGAACCATTCTCCATGACATTCACTTTGTAATTTTCAGCAGGTTAACTGCAGAAAATAGAAAAATTGCATCAATATAAAGCCAAAACAGTCAAAACACCTAAGCTCGCAGAGTAAAAAGAGGGTGTGTACTCTTGCATGAGTGTGTATATGTCTCTATGCTTGTCTATGTATGTCAGTAACTATTAAATTAACTGTCTCATTTCACTAACATTGCCAGTTCCCAAATTCTTGATATTTATTCAGGTGATGAGACTTGAGAAGATAAATAAAATGATTTAAAAAATGTGAAGACTATTTAAAGAAATAGTTTGCATTGATAATGACAACATTTTTAAAAAACAGCAGAGTCAGCACTGTACAAAAAGGGGTAAGCACAGTTGGTGCCAAGGGGGTAATTATAACCTATATTACTATCATGGATATTGCTATTAAAACGCACTGGGACAATTTCCTTGCATTTTTCAAATGATTTCTAGCATCTCTAATGTTACTTATCAAAAGAAATACTAAGCTGTCACTGCAGTATGAATTACTTGTTTTCAGAACATTTACAACCCCAATAGATCTCCACTGCCAATAAAATCTGCTATTCAGAGACAATATTATGCAAACTCGCAGTAGAAACAATGAGTGATGAAAAGCACTACAGAAAGGAGCATTCACTAACAAAACTAAGTTTAGCACAGAGCTCTCATAAAGAGTTAAGGTTATTTTTTTTTTCATAATCATTTGAAGAACACAATTATGTGCCAAGAATCTTCCTATAACTTTAGAAGTTGCCTTAGCGTACAGTAAAAATAGCATGTGTTACAAGTTTAGAATTACTACCAAGTACATTTTACAAAGAAACATGACAAAATACAGAAAATCTGCTGCTCTTCTCCCACTGTTTGTAAAATATCTTTACAAAGGAAAAAAATAAAAAGATTGATCCCACATTAATTTTAGTCACTAAGATATTACCTTGAACAAATTATAAAAGACATTCAACATGCTATGTTTCTTGTATTATCCACCTATACCTAACTAGCATCAATTACCCTTCCATTCAGAAGAAAGCCTTCCTTTGCTGGCCCACTTGAATATTTAGACTATTTTTACTTAAGAAGTGTTGCTCCAACTGTTGAATGCATAATAACATTTTCACCTGCTTACCATGATTAGAATTGAGGTGTTCTTTAGCTTTTAAGCCTCAAAAGGGAACTACAATAGCAGTTAACAGTCAGTTGCTTCTACCAAAGGCCAGAGGATAGTAACTGAATAAACCACGATGAGCCACAACCCACGAACACACTGCATGAACTACAGCAGCACACACACACAAGGAACCTAGTAGAGAAGATGAGAGAATAGGACACCTAAGAGAAAGGACAGCAAGTGACAATTCTCTGCATATACCTTTTTGTATAATTCAGATTTTTAAAACTATGTTGATGTTTCATATACTCAGAAAGAAAAAATAATTATAACAATGGAAAGACAATCTTAAGGTTAACTCAAATCAAATAAACCTAATTGCATTTTAAGTGATCAATAACGTTAGAAAAATAAACTAGAGTATAAAATTTGAAGGTGTGGTTTTGGGAGAGAGAGGGGTGCATTTGAATGGATAAATAGATAAATAAAGATAGGAAAAGAAATACATGCAAAGATGGTAAGGTGGGTAAAAAAATATATTTAAGATGGGTGTCTGTATACATGTGATTTTCACATATGGATATACATATATTTTATATGTATTCATTATACATATACATATTTAATATCCAAATATGCGCACATGTATATAAATGTGTCATATACCTTCACGTATAGCATATATATATGTCCGTGAACATACACGTACATATACATACTTAGGTCCTAACTGTCTACAGGGCGTAGAAGTTTAAGACATCCTATTAGAAGACCTAGCACTCATGAATTTTAAATTGCATTCTGCACAAAAAGGACAGGCTAGGACAGCACAAGATGATCCTGGAAGACAAAGAAGGAAGGGGGTGTGCTGAAGGATAGAGGAACCAGTTTTGAAGAAGCTTCTACTGGTCAAATATACAGGAAGTAGTGGTCGGGGAGTGGCTGCTGAAAGGGCACGCAGTCTCCCCTGGTGTTAATGAAAATGCTATAGAACTAGATGGTGGCAACCGGTGCACAACACTGCAAAGATAATAAATGCCAATAAGTTGTATACTTTAAGATGGCTAAAATGATGAACTGTATACCACCACAATAGACTTCTTAGAAAACACTTATAAAACAGAAAAAGAAATCTGTAGTGTAAGATGTCAGGAGAGGAATTATCTGAGGAGGAGGGTGGGCAGGGAGCGGGACACTGGGGCTGCGGGTGTCGCGAGTCCCCAGCGAAGCCGTGGTCACGTGGGTGCGCTTATTCCGACGCAGTTTGCCCAGCACACACTAAAGACAGGCGGACTCAATGCGTGTAAAGTGATAAAACGCCATTTCCAGATTTACTAGTTTTGACGCTTTATGTTAAAGGTTAGATAGGTACATGCAAATTGAATTCCTTTTAAATGTTTAATTTACATTTTAAAACATGACATTTAAAATATTTTATATAAAATTTTGTATATTTTCTTGTAAAAAGTTACACTGTCAAATAAGGACACTTCTTTTTATCCAGCGCCCTCAGTATATTTTTTGGAATTGGGCAGGGGGGAGTCCAAAGTCAGGGTAGAGAGAGCTGATTAAATAAACATGGATGTTCTAATTTGCCAGACTCTATTTGATGGTTCAGTGAAGGATAAAGATCTATTTGGCACATCTGAAGAAAAAAATGTGCTGATGCTCTTAGTCATTGGTTCATTTTCTTCTTTATTGTGTTGATTATGTTTATGTAGAAAGAAAAACACAACAAAACTTCATTGGGAATTTACCAAAAAATGTTGGGGGGGTGGTGTCAAAACCACCAGCTGTTCCAGCCTTTAAAATGAGGCAATTTGTTTTTCTATCCCTCCAGCTAATTGCACAATTATTTGCCTCCACAATTCTGAGTAGTACTTTCAAGTGTCATTGTTAACATTTATACTGAAAGCCTGTCTTCCTTTGTTTCTTCTTTCTTTTCCTTGATTTATAGAAGAAAACCACCCTGCCTCTTCACATACACAAGGTACCCTACAGATCTAATCTGTTTACATTAGTAAAAAGCTCAAAAACATGTAACAGCATAAAAGCTAATCTATTTCTCAGATTATTCTTCTTATAAATGACACTATTGGGCTTCCCTGATAGCTCAGTTGGTAAAGAATCCGCCTGCAGTGCAGGAGACCCCCGGTTCGATTCCTGGGTTGGGAAGATGCCCTGGAGAAGGGATAGGCTACCAACTCCAGTATTCTTGGGCTTCCCTTGTGGCTCAGCTGGTAAAGAATCCGCTGCAATGTGAAAGACCTGGGTTCGATCCCTTAGAGAAGGGAAAGGCTACCCACTCCAGTATTTTGGCCTGGAGAANTGGAGAAGGGATAGGCTACCAACTCCAGTATTCTTGGGCTTCCCTTGTGGCTCAGCTGGTAAAGAATCCGCTGCAATGTGAAAGACCTGGGTTCGATCCCTTAGAGAAGGGAAAGGCTACCCACTCCAGTATTTTGGCCTGGAGAATTCCATGTCTCAAAGAGTCAGACACGATTGAGTGACTTTCACTTTCACAGCTAAATATGGGACAAAATAAATAGCAGAGAGGAAGAAACAAGATCTTTGCATCAGAATTACATCCCACTCTGATCTCTGGTTTCCTCGGTGTAAAATATTTACAGTGTTAATGGAGTGGATGAAGCTGTAAAAACTGAAATATGCTTGAAACATACCTTATCTGATTTGTTATAATAAGCATATATTCCCTTCTTTTAAATTAGATTGTAAGGGACTTCCCTGGCAGTGCAGTTGCTAAGATTCCACCTTCCAAAGTAGGGGACACATGCTCGATCCCTGGTCGGAGAGCTAAGACCCCAACACGCTGCAGAGCAACTGAGCCCGGACACCATACTAGTGAGCCCGAGTACTCAGGAGCCCGCGCACCACCACTGGCGCTCCGGCGTGCGCCACTGGAGACGCCACGTGCTGCACAAAAGGCGCACAGCACCCGTGTCCCTGCGTCGGCAGGGGGGTTCTTGTCCACTGTACCTCCAGGAAGTCCTGATGTTTGCTCCTACAGTCCAGGGTTTCCCTTTCTCGAAGAAGCTGATCTGTAGTTAGAAGACATCAGTGTTCAGAGGCCAAGGAACGAGGGGAGAAACGGTCCCTGTATGAGCTCTGCATCCTAGCCACACCCTTCTCTTCCAGGGAAGAATCGATAAACTGCCTTTATTGCTCAAGTTAGTTTAAGTTGGGCTTCTATAACTGACAACTAAAAGAGATTTGGTTAGTATGCAATGCTCTTTCCCACATGAATTGCTAAGTTTGACACACTACGGCTTTGATGCTAGTACTAGAAAACCAGTACTGTACAAATCATTTCCTATTCTCACTACCCATGTCAATGTTTCTAAGTCTCCACATGTTTATACAGAGAAAATATCACTACATGGTTTCAGAAAAATGAATCTAATTATTTCTTAATGCATAATAGCTAAAGCTTTTGAAATTTAAATATAATTGACAGTATTATTTAAATTACCCCTAAGAACGATGGTAATAATACACTTAAGAGTTTCCATTTGACAAATGTGTCTTTTTCTCAGCATACAATTTCACAGAATTTTTATCCTTTGAATTTTCTATCTTTTTATTCCATAAGTGAGGTAAGCTTCACTTCCAGATACTGGGCTAGAAAGTTATGGATATGATAGCTAATCCTTAATTTTAGAAAGTACTTACAATTTTACATTTTAAAACCCAGATTCCTGAAGGCTTTGTTTCTGTATATATAATTCTCCAATTCTTTTTCTTAACAATTAGAGATGAGTTCGTTTACATAATAACCATTTGATAACAACCACAGAAGGCAAAATTTCTGGCAACATTTTCTGCCCCAAAACCTGGTGCTGAGCTCCTCTCATGCTGGCAGGAAAGGAATGCGGATTCAGACCCACAGGCTCAGCATCCAGGGGAGCAAAAGGAGCTCGGACTCAGGAGGGACAGGAGCTCTGAATAGGGCAAAAACAACCCCCAGAACGCCTCTCTAGGAAGTTTCACTAAAGCTCATTCTGGATTTACCCAACCCGACAGGCTGCCACAATGCCTTCCCGGAGCTTTAGAAGTCTGTATGAAGGTGGCAGCGGGCTCAGGGAAGCATTGCACGCTGTAGCACTCACACAATGGGATCCCGAAGAAGGTTCCCAACACTCACTCCCAACAACGGCCATGAGTCAGTCCAGGAGCAACACTTCTCTTTAGTCCCACATCTCATTCCCAACACACACACCACATCATCTAACCACACCCAGAGGGCCAGTCACGTGATATTAACCTCATCTGTTACACTGCTTCTGTACTTCTCTTGACTTCTAGACTCCAAGGAAGCACATGCTTAACATGAAGTTCTCAAATCCACATGTTGCTTCTTTCTTTGGATGATTTCCTAGAATATATTCTAACTCCTTACCTGACCTGCTGTTCACTTGCTCCTCAGCCTGGCCTTAATTCCTGAGTCACTTAAATTGGTGCTATTTGTCCGATCTAGACTGTCCCGGTCTATTCGTAGCTAAACGGAAGATGACATCATAGTTCCAATGTATCCCCTTCTTTTTCTGTGGTTCCTACTCGTCCCCATCAGGACAGGCCATGCAAGTCTCTACTGTATACCCTTCCAGGCTTCGGTTGACACAGCTAGAGTTGACCACAAGGGCATTAACCACAGGCTCTCCCGAGATATGACGGGGGAATGGGGAGGGAGCTACATAAGACTATATTTTCACAAAACGCTTCTTATCACACTAAAGAGAATTTTCATTAGTATTTGTTCGTATCTTCCAACCTCAAATGGGATTTCCAGAGAATTTTCAGATGTTTTTACTCATATTCCATTCCTTCACCACCGGTTTAACACCCGTCAGCTCAGTTCTATCCCTACCTTTGCCCGACTATTAGAACAAAGATTCAGAACAGTGAACAGTTATCTTTCATCTTCCATCAAGGAAACCAGTTTCTTCCATCTTTACAAGACTCCCTACAGACAGAAGCATGTGCTCCTTTATTTTTATCACTTTTAACGTTAAACAGTCAGCCTAACCCCTACTTCCCTTTCTCTGTACAGTGATTCCATTTCCACAAGCCTTTCAACCAGACACACCCTCACTCAAACCTCCCTCAATTATTCTGCTTCCCCTCAGGTTACTGATTCATTCCTTCCCTTTCTATCGCCACTAAAAACTGACAAGTACGCTGTGTATTCACTGTCCCGCCTTCCTCTATGAACTCACTCCTTAAGCCTTCACAGATGTGACTACCTGTGCCCTCACCAGCCCTCTCCCAGAGTTTCTCTTGCAAATGACCAACAGGAAACTCCTAACCCATGTCTCTTCTCAGCGACCCTCTGCCAATCTTCCTGAGGCAAAACATTTTTTTTCCACCTGAGCCCTCCTCTCCCTAGACTATACATACCATTTAATTCTTCTCAAGCTTTCTGTATCGTTTCTACAGTTGAAGAGAAAGCTGCAGTACCACCTCAGAATTTTTTATTGGTGTTCTCCCCATCTATTCCTTTAACAGAGGTTTTCCAAAATGGCTCCATCATTTCCCTGTTCTTGCTAAGTTAACTTCATTAAGAAGTTATCAGATGTATAGAACAGTCTTTTGGACTCTGTGGGAGAGGGAGAAGGTGGGATGATTTGGGAGAATGGCATTGAAACATGCATAATATCATATAAGAAACGAGTCGCCAGTCTAGGTTTGATGCAGGATACAAGATGCTTGGGGCTGGTGCACTGGGATGACCCAGAGAGATGGTATGGGGAGGGAGGTGGGAGAGGGGTTCAGGATTGGGAACACTTGTACACCCGTGGCAGATTCATGTTGATGTATGGCAAAACCAATACAGTATTGTAAAGTAAAATAAAGTAAAAAAAAAAAAAGAAAAAAGAATACATTTATAATTTCACACTAAAAAAAAAAAATAAGGATAGACATGTTAAAAAAAAAAAAGTTTTCAATCATGTCCTTATACCGGTGAACATGAAAACTAATCTCTGGTATGCCATGACCAATTTCTGACATACTGTGACCAACTTCATGAATTTCAGGGAAAAAAAATATACTCCTTGCTACTCTCCAAAGACAAGTATTTGATCAGACTGAATTTTTATATATACAAACACTAAAGTTTTGTTTGAAATGGAGCATTGTGAAAGTCACTCAGTCATGTCCGAATCTTTGCGACCCCATAGACTATACAATCCATGGAATTCTCCAGGTCAGAATACTGGAGTGGGTAGCTAGCTGTTCCCTTCTCCAGGGGATCTTCCCAACCCAGGGATCAAACTCAGGTCTCCGCATTGCAGGCAGATTCTTTACCATCTGAGCTTGGATAATATCAAAATACATTTACATGACAAATGTACTTTTTACGAAGAGTATCTTATACTACTTACTATAAGGTTACAGTTACTAAGGGTCTCTAATAAGTATCAGAATAAGAAGAGTTAGAACATAATGAGGATACTACTAAAAGAAAAAAGAAAAAAAAAAAAAACAGCAGAAATAAGGCTGAAACTGTAAAAATAATGTTCCTTTCATTAGTACTACTAGATGCTTTACCTAACATATATGCCAGACACCATACCTGCAGTAATAGCACGCAGTATTTCATACTACCTCTTGAGCTGATAATCTCAGCCTCATTTTCCCTACTGAATAAAAGTAACCAAAAATGTTTAAAAACAGTTATCTCTGGTGAAGAAATTGTGGATGGGTTTTTTTTTTTTCTTTTCGGTTTATATGTTATCTGCAATGTGTTGTCTGCAATGATATATATTACTTTTTGAAAATATATTAAGATAAAAACATCAAGTTTTTGAAAGCAGGGAATAATACATGAGAAGCATTTCCTGGTAAAGGAAGNTGTGGATGGGTTTTTTTTTTTTCTTTTCGGTTTATATGTTATCTGCAATGTGTTGTCTGCAATGATATATATTACTTTTTGAAAATATATTAAGATAAAAACATCAAGTTTTTGAAAGCAGGGAATAATACATGAGAAGCATTTCCTGGTAAAGGAAGGAAACAAAGAATTTTCAAAAATGAAAAGTAATTTAGATGTTATCAGATCTAGTGCCCTAATTTTTCATATTGAAAAAAAAATCAATTACGGTAATACTAAATAAATTCTAAGGCAAAGAGAAAAATAATCACATGAAATACTTCAAATATAAACAATTCTTTTCATACATTTTTAATGTGGTAATACAACTCTTATGAGTCAAGTCTCCAAGGTTTCCCATATTTTTCATTTATTATGGTTTTTACATCATCCAGCATTGTCACGCATAGGTAAATGCTTCATTAACACTATTTGGCAAGGATCACAAACTAAACATTTAAATTAGCCATAGATTTATCCAGATGTTTCCAAAACTTAAGTTCTAGTAAATAAAAGTGATTATTAAATGAGTGCCAATTTACTACAAAAATGTAAATGAATGTGTGTGCTATTCCAAGTTGTATTTAAAAGCTTTGCAAACAGCATACTATTAACTCTGCTGATTTGTTTTTATTTTCCTAATTGAAATGTGGTCCGTGTTATCAGGCCATCTGCACTATGGCAAAATGACTTGGAAAACAAGACAAAAATGGTGTTTTATATTAGCAACAACATCAGATTTTGATTCTGCTAAGAAAATATTATTCTAAAAAGACAGTTTCTGTACCAATACTGAAAACTTGGATAAAGGAAGCTGCAGTAGGAGTGACCCACTGACCTGCTTAGGGTACCAGCCAGGAGACTGGGGAGAGTCCAGGGTCTCCCCATGACATCCCCCAAGAAAGAACATGAGGCATTTTCAACACAGCTGCAGGCAACAACAATCCAGCACCTTACTATCCACTTAGGGCCCACAGATCCCATTGTACTGATTCCATCTGCTGACACATGTTGTCTCTACCAAACTGTGAGCTCCTTGACATACTTGAGACCTTGTCTATATTAGCTTCCCAAAGTTTCTTGCATGTGGTAGAATCAAGACTGGCTTACTGCAGCCTGAAATAAAGAAGCAGGCACCTAGCTGCACACACAAGTCTGATGTAATCTGGTCTGTGACCATCCCGCTCTTCGCCCCACATCATCCTCTTTGCACTCTGTCAAATAAAAAAATAAAAACCTTTACATCTTGAGAAATACACAAAAATATCAAAAAGTAGGTCAGACATAATCCCAGGACTCCTTTTATTTAAGGATGAGACAAAAATTTAAATTCTTGCCTCAATTTCTCCAATTCTAGCCCCAAATGAAAGACATCTGCAAGTGCTTTTAACTAGTTTGATTAGAATACATCAATAGTTTTCCTTAAAATGGATAAGGCAATGGCATCCCACGCCAGTACTCTTGCTTGGAAAATCCAATGGACGGGGGAGCCTGGTGGGCTGCAGTCCATGGGGTCGCTGAGAGTCGGACACGACTGAGCGCCTTCACTTTCACTTTTCTCTTTCATGCATTGGAGAAGGAAATGGCAACCCACTCCTGTGTTTTTGCCTGGAGAATCCCAGGGATGGGGGAGCCCGGTGGGCTGCCGTCTATGGGGTCGCACAGAGTCGGACACGACTGAAGCGACTTAGCAGCAGCATACATAAGCACCAACTCATTCACATATATACGTATGTCTTCACAAAACAACTTTCTTTAAACAAAATTTGGTTTGTGCTATACACAGGGGTCTCTATAGTTTTCTGTATCAGCTAACTTTCCAAATTATAAATTCATTCATTTTAATAGCTGTATTATTGATCACAGCGTGAATGTGCTGTAAACTACTTAACCATTTCTCCACTGATGGATACTTTAGTTAAATTCCTTTGCTATTTTACCAGTACTACAAGGAGCAATTTCATAGAGAAATCTTTTATCTTCAAGGCATTGTGATGAAAATAGATTTAAAGTAGTGGGACTGTTAGATAAGCAAGCTATGCAAGCTTCTTATTTTGGTAAATACTGTCAAATGGACTCCAGAAAGGCTGCACTGCTTTACATTCCTGCACCCTCGCCAAACCCGTACTGTCGGCACTCTTTTAGCTTTTCTGTTTTGACAGATGAAAAATGCTCTCTATATCTATTTTAATTTACATATTGAGATTGAACATCTTTTCAAGTGGCTGTTTGCCATTTGTATTTTTCTTAGGTAAATTGCTTACTCATTTAAGTAAAGAATTTCCTGTTGGGTTATTCATCTTTTTCCTAATGATTTGTAGGTGTTCTTTACACATTAGTGACATGTAGCAACTATCTCTTCCATTTTTTTAATTTCTTCTAACTTGGTTTACTCCCTCCCTCTCCCTGTCACTGCCGGTACAGAAACCTTAAGTTGTTACATTAACAAATGTACGGACTGCCCTGGTGGCCCGATGGTTAAGAATTTACCTTGAAATGCAGTAGGCTTGAGTTTGACCCCTGGTAGGGGAACTAATGGAGAAGGAAATGGCAACCCACTCCAGTGTTCTTGCCCGGATGATCCCAGGGACAGGGGAGCCTGGTGGGTTGCCGTCTATGCGGTAGCACAGAGTCGGATACGACTGAAGAGACTTAGCAGCAGCAGCAGCAGGGGAACTAAGATCCCACATGCCAGAAAACAAGTAAGCCTGTGCATGGTATCTCCTGAGCCCACGCACCACAACTGGAGAGTTCGCGCATCAGAACCAAAGATCCCGTGTGATGCAACGAAGATCTCAAGAGCTGCAACTGAGACCCAAAGCAGCCAAATAAAAGTTTTGTTTTGTTTTTTTTTTTTTAATGTACCCACCTTTTCCATTTTCTGGATTTAAACTTGCTTAAGAACACTCTCACTCTAAGATTATTTTTAGTCATATCACCCCTTAATAATACTCTATACTTCATAAAACGTACCCAGCCTAGCAAGGCTGCGTTTTCTTTACTGAACAGATAGGCCTAATATTGAAACCTCAAGCCTCGCTAACATAAAGTTCCTCCCATTCCTCAGTGTGGCCTCACTCAGACTAGGAAATCTATAATGTTGAACACGGCTGAGAAGCTTCACTGTTTTCCCACCTTGTCTTTCAATTCCATCATCCCTACTCACCGGGTTTCCTCCAACACCTTTGGGGCTAAAAAGAGTAGGGAGGAAAGAAAGTTAAGGCATGGAAACTACTGTAATCAGGTGTCACTACCACACCGTCCTCTGCCGTGGCTGACAGGCAGATGCTGCAAAGGTGGGTTACTCAGAGACTCCCTCGCTGAGACCTGGCAGTCCAGCCCACACACGCCTTCTCTGTGGGGTCACTGTATGTGCAGGTGGGCCCCTTGGACAAAATTCTTCCAAGACAACTCAAAGTCAACTCCCTTCTGGGAGGCCATATCCAGTCACTGTTCTTATACAAGTCCAGGTTGTTCCAGCACCAGGTCATGTCTCCTTGCTCTGACACCAAAGCAGCTCACAGAGCCGCCTGCCTCAGAACTGTCATTCACAGACAGAGTCAGTTTCCAGTCCCTATGTCCTTAAATTGAAAAGAATACAGTCAGCTCCTAGTGGTTCTCTCGAGTGTCTGTTCATCTGGTTCTCATTCCCTCAAAAGGTGCTAGAGATAATGCCATAGCTGACACCTGTACCTCCAGAGAAAGCCTCTCTTTCAATTTTCTATTTTTTACATATTTGTAAGCTATTGTTACCTTAAAATATTGAGCTACTGTTAGCTCATTCACAACCCTTTGCAAGGCCACACTGTTCCGGTATCTTCTTAGGCAGAAGTCCAAAGGCTAAGGATAGCAAGTGGGCTAAGGATTCAGTTCAGTTCAGTCGCTCAGTCGGGAGTCCGTCACCAAAAAGCTATTGTTACCTTAAAATATTGAGCTACTGTTAGCTCATTCACAACCCTTTGCAAGGCCACACTGTTCCGGTATCTTCTTAGGCAGAAGTCCAAAGGCTAAGGATAGCAAGTGGGCTAAGGATTCAGTTCAGTTCAGTCGCTCAGTCGGGAGTCCGTCACCAACTCCCGGAGTTTATTCAAACTCATGTCCATTGAGTCAGTGATGCCATCCAACCATTTCATCCTCTGTCGACTCCTTCTCCTCCCACCTTCAATCTTTCCCAGCATCAGGATCTTTTCCAATGAGTTAGTTCTTCGCATGAGGTGGCCAAAGTATTGGAGTTTCAGCTTCAGCATTACAGTCCGGAAGGACTCAATGGACATGAGTTTGGGTGGACTCCGGGAGTTGGTGACGGGCAAGGAGGCCTGGCTTGCTGCCGTTCATGCGGTGGCAAAGAGTCAGACACAGCTGAGGGACTGAACTGAACTGAACTAAATCTTTAGCCCATTTGCTATCCTTAGCTGTTGGACTTCTGCCTAATTGATGACACAGAAGGAAATGTCATATTTAATATTTCTGCTATCGAAACCTTAGTTTTATTGTTATAATAATTCCTCTTTAGAGTCTTTCCTTCTTTTTTTAGACTGTATCTTGGGGTTGATAGATTTTCTTTCCTTCTTTATGATGTCATATTTTCTAAACTTTCTGTAACAATGGAAGTATTTTTGAAATAAGAAAAAAATTGTTAAAATTGTTACAGTTTTAGTACCTTTATTCAGTGCATTTCCCATTAGTCACATTAAAGCTTTATACAAAACTAAATAATTACTTACAGCCATTTATTTATTTTTAATTTTATTTTATTTTATTTTTTTTTTTTACTTTATTTTACTTTACAGTACTCTATTGGTTTTGGCATACATTGACATGAATCTGCCATAGGTGTACACGAACTCCCAAACATGAACCCCCTTCCCACCTCCCACCCCACATCATCCCTCCGGATCATCTCCATACATCAGCCCCAAGCATCCTGCATCCTGCATTGAACACAGACTGGCGATTCGTTTCTTACATGATAGTATACATATTTCAATGCTATTCTCCCAAATCGTCCCACCCTCTCTCTCTCCCTCTCCCTCAGAGTCCAAAAGTCCGCTCTACACATCTGTCTCTTTTGCTGTCTTGCATACAGGGTCCTCATTACCATCTTTCTAAATTCCATATATATGTGTTAGTATACTGTATTGGTGTTTTTCTTTCTGGCTTACTTCACTCTGTATAATCAGTTCCAGTTTCATCCATCTTATTAGAACTGATTCAAATGTATTCGTTTTAATGGCTGAGTAATACTCCATTGTGTATATGTACCACAGCTTAACTGACAAACAACTAATCTCAAAAATATACAAGCAACTTATACAGCTCGATTCCAGAAAAATAAACGACCCAATCAAAAAATGGGCCAAAGAACTAAATAGACATTTCTCCAAAGAAGACATACAGATGGCTAACAAACACATGAAAAGATGCTCAACGTCACTCATTATCAGAGAAATGCNGCAACTGACAAACAACTAATCTCAAAAATATACAAGCAACTTATACAGCTCGATTCCAGAAAAATAAACGACCCAATCAAAAAATGGGCCAAAGAACTAAATAGACATTTCTCCAAAGAAGACATACAGATGGCTAACAAACACATGAAAAGATGCTCAACGTCACTCATTATCAGAGAAATGCAAATCAAGACCACAATGAGATACCACTTCACACCAGTCAGAATGGCTGCGATCCAAAAGTCTGCAAGCAATAAATGCTGGAGAGAGTGTGGAGAAAAGGGAACCCTCTTACACTGTTGGTGGGAATGCAAACTAGTACAGCCACTATGGAGAACAGTGTGGAGATTCCTTAAGAAATTGCAAATAGAACTGCCTTATGACCCAGCAATCCCACTGCTGGGCATTACACACCGAGGAAACCAGAATAGAAAGAGACACATGTACCCCAATGTTCATCGCAGCACTGTTTATAATAGCCAAGACATGGAAACAACCTAGATGTCCATCAGCGGATGAATGGATATTTTTAATTTTATATTAAGACGATATTTGAATTCTGATCATATCTCATAAGAAAACATACCTCTACAGAACTTTTAATGTGAAAAGTATCAAAAAATCATATTCCTTTCTCAGTAAGGAAGAATCGACAAAAGAAATAGAAGAGTTAAGACATTATTCCACATTGGTTGAAGACCACCTCATTAAGAAATACTCCTATCTTTGTAAGATGTATCTTTGGTTTTTAATAATTTAAAATTTGAGTATCTGAATAAATGAATGACACTAGAATATTACTTGATTACAAAATAAGTTGATCTTAGAATTTCTAATCATTTTGATTATTTAAACAGCCTTCGTGTCTTAAGAAAATTTATTTTAAATGACAGGGGGATATGTGTAAAGATCACAAGCTATAAAAATAAAAATACTTAGTGAAAGAGTAACTGAGGACAACAGCTCCTGTCACATCCTCCTCTAGAAGGAGTTAAGAAGTGAACCTCAAGGGAGGTGCATTTTGCCAACTGTTACAATGCCCTCATCACGTAAATTACAATTGGCTTCAGATGATGAATTAGTAAAAATCAAAATATAACAGATAATAAGGCTCCTATTAAAATGACCCAAGAGTTAACACATGTGCACCAAGATCAAGTGTAACCTCAAGATAAAATGAATTTATTTTAATTACAGTATAAAGTATGACCTCAGGAATTCGGGGGTACTCTAATAGTAGGAAGTATATGCTATATGAGGAGGCAGTCTGTGGGGCTACTTGCACACATATCCAGAGACCCAAACTTCTTCAGAGTTCCGTGGAGACTCCCCCGGAAAAGGGGCGCCAACGATCTAGTTTCTGCTGCATCAGGTATTTCCTGTCCACATGGAGCTTCTCAATTAACTCAAGGAATTAACTCATTAACTTCTCATTAACTCAATTAATGTAATTAATACATGAAGTATGATGACAGTTAAGATAGGGAAAGCACATAATGCTATGGGCACACACCCCAATATCTTCATAGTGAATCAGCCAACAAACCACGTAAGCAAGTTCCTGTCATGTGGCATTTGATATACACCAGCCGACAGAGAAGACGATAGAAGAATTTTCTCCTCAATAATAGTATTTCGGATTGTGTAATGTTAAAATGATATTTGGATTTTAATACATTAGCTTAGATTGTATACCTGCCCACAAAATACATACGTACATCTTAGAATGTTGACCATCCAAGTTTGTGAGGCTTCAAAATCTGTCACATGTAGACAGTCATAAGTTCACAAAGATAATACTGTCACAAAGGAATCTATGTTGTCCAGATGACGCATGACCTTGACGTGACGCGTGTCTTTTTCCTCCGGGTACTACACACAAGGACTTCCCTGGTGGCTCAGATGGTAAAGCGTCTGTCTACAATGCAGGAAACCCGGGTTCAATCCCTGGGTTGGGAAGATCCCTTGGAGAAGGAAATGGCAATCCACTCCAGGACTATTGCCTGAAAAATCCCATGGACAGAAGAGCCTAGTAGGCTACAGTCCATGGGGTCGCAAAGAGTCGGACACGACTGAGCGACTTCACTTCACTTCACTTCACTACACACAAAGGCAGAGCCCGGGTACATGTATTTCCTCAGGCTCCTCAAGCACTAACCAAATGGGCAAAGAGACAGCTCATTCAATCTTGTGCTCAGTCATGTCTGATGCTCTGGGGCCCCACGGACTAAAGCCCGCCAGGCTCCTCTGCCATGGGACTTCCCAGGCAAGAATACTGGAGTGGGTGGCCATTTCCTCCTTGAGGAGGTCTTCCCAATCCAGGGATCAAACTCATTTCTCCTGCATCGCCTGCCCTGGCAGAAAGACTACCACCAAGCCACCTGGGAAGCTCAAGCACTAATTAAATTGGCAAGGAGAATAGCAGTGCTGAGGTCAAAACAGCACAAATTAGATCAAAGAGTGGAACACAACTGAGCGACTGAACTGAACTGAAGTGGAGGATGGGAGCTAATTACTGGTACAAAGACAAAGGAACCAGAAAGGGTTGAGGTGGACAAGATGGAAGTCAACAGCAATTTCAAGGAACAAAATTTTCCCCCATGAACAAAGCATGCTTTCCCCCATGAACAAAGCACACACAGCATGCTTGTGTGTGCTCCCAGAACATTCCTGAATGGGTATGATAGATTCTGTCCTATGAAGATAAAAATAATGGGTAATTAAAGTTAAAAGGGGATTTAAAATTGAGGGTTAGAGTACAATTTTTAGAAGAAAACTTAATAAGAAATAAGTTGAAATTTTACTTTTAAAAAGGTATCAAGCCCAGAAAACTGTATAGTTCTTGAAAATAACAAGTCATCAGTAATTTGTAGGTTGTATAAAAATATGAGTAGAGGAAAAAGGGATATTTATCTGTTTGTCACGAATCTAGCATACCTAAAGTGTGATTAAAAACTACAAAAAAAAAAAAGATTTGTGAATAAGACCAAAAAATTGTCTAATGAATTATTAGTACTTTGATTTATATCTTAATGTCCTCAATTCATTTATATATTACAGATAAAACATTAATATATTAATTTATATATGAACTAGTAATATAATGGATATGTTTATAAGTGAAAGTGAAGTCGCTCAGTCGTGTCTGACTCTTTGCGACCCCGTGGACTATAGCTCTTTGCGACCCATGGACTGTAGCCTACCAGGCTCCTCTGTCCGTGGGATTCTCCAGGCAAGAGTACTGGAGTGGGTTGCCATTTCCTTCTCCAGGAGATCTTCCCAACCCAGGGATCAAACCCGGGTCTCCTGCATTGCAGGCAGACGCTTTACCATATGAGCCACCTAATAAGCATTGATTGGCTTATTAGCATAAGAGCTTCCCATGTGGCTTAGTGGTATACAGAGATGCAAGAGACATGGGTTCAATCCCTGGGCTGGGAAGATTCCCTGGAGAAGGGAATAGCAACCCACTCCAGTATTCTTGCCTAGAGAATCCCATGGAGAGAGGAGCCTGGTGGACTGCTGTCCATAGGGTCACACAGGGTCAGGCATGACTGAAGTGACTTAGCATGCATGCATGCATGGGAAAAAGAAATGGCAACCCACTCGCACTCCATGCCTAGGAAATCCCATGGACAGAGGCAGGGTACAGTCCAGGGGGTCACAAAGAGTCAGACACAATTGAGCAGCTAACACTTTCCTTCTTTCTAGTACTCTTGCCTGGAGAGTCCCATTGACAGAGGAGCCTGAAAGGCTACAGTCCACAGGGTCACAAAGAGTTGGACACAACTGAGAGACTGAGCATAGTACACAGCACAGCACATATGACCAGTTGTTTTTCTTTTAATTGATAGGGTAAGTGATCAAAAACTTTGAGTCTGCTAACCTAAAATACAGAAACTAACCAGAAGCTTAGTAAACCATCTAGATACAGCATGGAAAGAACCTACATGAATAAAGACAAGACACGGCAAAACAATACTAAGAGATACAAGACAGAGTCCTTATGTCACTTGGGAATCCAGATCCAGGCCTCCCTGAAGCCAGTACACCTCAGGGCTTCTCAGATGCAGTAGCCAGTATCTTCCAGCTTTTCTGACCCCATTGGAGAAAGGAAAGAAAGAAAGAAAGTTCACCAGAGTGTGACTTCTTTAACACACTAGAGACAGACATCCAGTACCAGGCTTTCCACTAAACTATGTAACAGAGTGATCAAAGCCCAAAGTATGCTGTAGGCCATACTCCTAGGAATTGAAATCTGTAAATACCAAGAGCTGATTTTTTAAAATAAACCCCAGACTGTTTATGAATATGATAATCTTGTTCTTGTTAATGTAATAATATATGAAAATGAAAACAGTTGCTTCTATGACAAATTAATGCTTAGAAAAATCAAGATTAGGGTGACCTGCTTTTGAAAAAACTTAATTTTAAATTAGGTATGATAAAGATAACTGAAAAGATCTCACTATAAAAATCATACAAATCTTGTAAAGCTGACCTTAGACTGTTTTTACAAGTATAAATTCTTGGTTGAATTAAAATACACAAGCGGTGATCATGGATGATGCTTCATGCTTTATGTAGAAATAAGTAGGAGCAACTCCTACTCAGTACTAGCAGGTGAATATATAATTTTATCTTCTAAGTAGAAAAAAGACTATGTATTTTTAACGATCACCAGTTTTAATAATCTGTATTCTTTATTCCAGTATAATCAGATTTAAGAACGCTTCATCTACAGCATTCACCCAGTCCCATTTTATACTTTATTGTAAACTTCAGTAAGATGACTTAGCAAGAGACTTAAAGATAACATGAGAGTTTAATCATTGCCCTATGTCTCATCCCATCATTCTCATACAAACACTCTTAAATTTTATTGCTCAGTAAACTAAGTCTTTAAGAGGTATAATGAACGTTCTGGAATCACAAAGCTAGAAGTAACAAAGTAATTCTCAACCTCTGAAGACAAAGTACACTCTGTGTGATGAGTAAAATAAGCTTTTATAAAATATTACAGAACATAGCTTTAATCCACACCATCCAGAGAAAGTATAATATATTCTTTGTTCCTATATCAAATCACTAGTGTTACTATCTCAGTAATTTTCTTAGTATTTAAAAATTTTCTAAATATAATTACTCACCATTTTCGTAATTTATTTTACTACAGTATACATAATAAAGTCCTAATGTCCATAACATTTTACAATGTGTTGCAAAAACTGATGAGTTTAATTACTTAATGTGCACAAATCAATCTGAAATAAATTGAAAATGAGCACACTATACACTCTAATCTTGTTAAGACAGTCATTCAGTCATTCAGAACTCACTTTCTAATTTGCAAGTCAGTATGTTATATTTTAAAATAATAAACAGAAAATTTTCTTTTACATCTCAGCAGTTTAAAGCCAAAGCAATTAATGAAGAGGGAATTCCCTGGCAGTTCAGTGGTTAGGACTCAAGGGTGCACGTTCAATCCCTGGTTTGGTTCAGCAACTAAGATCCCACAAGACACTGGGCTCTATCTATAGACTAATTTTCAAATAAATTATAGGCAAAAAGATAGACTAATTAGCAGGCAAATTAAATAACGAGGGAAAATATTCATTCAAAGTCAATTCTAGGTGGTTAGAGATACACAGAACCACATACTTAAGATGAGTAACACATTTTCATTTAAGTAATACAGGTATACGTATAAGGGGTCACACATCACTTTTTACAGTGCTGAACCATCTTAAAGCACAAGGTGACAGAAACTCTCAGATGCCTATGAACTCCATTTACATGGAGTACATCACTATAATTTTTAAAATGTATTCATATTCAAATCTGAGAAACATGATTCTGAGCTCATCAGGCCTGCTTAATTGCACCAACATCTGCAATCAATTTAAATTCTTTAAGATAGTCTTTCAGCACTTGAAGTGATTTCATGCTGAGATAGATTCAACACACTCACTAATTTATAGACACACACGAGCAGATGAGACCTGTTTTTCCAGGGTGGGGTAGAGTATTGAAGGGCAGTCTGAATTTCCCAATGATCAATGGGATATAAATCACAATGCATTCTGCATAACTTACTTAAATTATATTACATGATAGCACTGCACAAACATAAGATAGAATTTAAGAATAATATAGAAATTAAGCTAGTGCTTTATTTAATTATACTTGAAGGTCATGGACCATTAAAAGGTTTGATGACAGTTTATGAATGAAATAAGCAGCAAAACCTAGTGATAGGAAAATGTCATGCATTAATATATCATTTTCTCCCCTGAAAGTCAAGAATAGGTGGGGCAAGCAAGAGGAAGAATACTAACAATTCAGAAACGGTTTTTAACCAAAGACATACACTGACCTAAAATAAGGAAAAGAACACAAGACTCAAAATCAGAAGACTAGAGGATCTGGCAGGTGATAGCAACAGTACAGCTTTTGGATCTCCACAGAAAAACAAACAAAACAACTAAATAGCAAAACCTAACAATACTGATGGAGAAGGAAATGGCAACCCACTCCAGTGTTCTTGCCTGGAGAATCCCAGGGATGGTGGAGCCTGATGGGCTGCCATCTATGGGGTCGCAGAGAGTCAGACACAACTGAAGCGACTCAGCAGCAGCAGCAGCAACAATACTGATCAATAAGGTATCTCCATGATCCTCAAAATCCAATCATTTGGAGAGAAATCTCTTAACAGTCACAAAGTCTTCACAGCATCAAGGTCTGATGTAAAGAAGCAGAGAAAGCAACAAGACATCTGAAGATGTGAAAACATATCAGAAACAGGCCAGAGCTATTCTTAAACAGTGTGAGAACAGCAGCTGGAACAAGGAGGGGTGTAACCCACCCCAGCTCTGGGTGCAGGTCAGAGGCAGGAAGATCTGCAGACCCTGGAGCAGCCGGTGGAGCAGCCGGTGTCCTGTGAGGACACTGTCCCAGCACTGCAGTCAGGGCTCCCTCCAGGATCCCCGCTGTGGAGAGAGTGCTGAGAGGGAGACCAACACAGGGCTGAGCAACCCTACTGACAACAAAACACAACCGGAAGCACGGCAAACTGCAACTCACCATTTCAAAATGACCCAAGAGAGATTAATATATATATGTTAAAAATAAATGAGACAAACACCTAAAGCAGAATTATTAGGTTGATGCAAAAGTAAGTGTGGTTTTGCATTGCTGAACTTTGTCATTTGATATTAGAATACATTCTTAAATAAATGTAGCTTTACATCATTTTAATGCACATTTCTCGCTCTATGTTTTTTGCTAATGACTAATATTATTTGCTGTATAGGTTATATTTATTTTTAGTTCAGTTCAGTCGCTCAGTCGTGTCCAACTCTTTGCAATTCCATGGACTGCAGCATGCCAGGCTTCCCTGACCATCACCAACTGCCAGAGCTTGCTCAAACTCATGTCCATCAAGTTGGTGATGCATCTAACCATCTCATCTCTGTTGTCTCCTTCTCCTCTTGCCTTCAATCTTTCTCAGCACCAAGGTCTTTTCAAATGGGTCAGTTATTCACATCAGGTGGCCAAAGAATTGGAGTTTCAGCTTCAGCATCAGTCCTTTCAATGAATATTCAGGACTGATTTCCTTTAGGATGGACTGGTTGGATCTCCTTGCTATCCAAGGGACTCTCGGGAGTCTTCTCCAACACCAAAGTTCAAAAGCATCAATTCTTCAGCGCTCAGAAACTCTCACATCCATACATGACTACCAAAAAAACCATAGGTTTGAGTAGATGGAGCTTTGTTGGCAAAGTAATGTCTCTGCTTTTTAATATGCTGTCTAGGTTGGTCATAACTTTCCTTCCAAGGAGTAAGCATCTTTTAATTTCATGGCTGCAATCACCACCTGCAGTGATTTTGGAGCCCAGAAAAATAAAGTCAGCCACTGTTTCCCCATCTATTTGCCATGGAATGATGAGACCGGACGCCATGATCTTAGTTTTCTGAATGTTGAGCTTTAAGCCAACTTTTTAACTCTCCTCTTTCACTTTCATCACGAGGCTCTTTAGTTCTTCTTCACATATTTATTTTAGACTATGGATATTATATGACTTCCCTGGTGGCTCAGATGGTAAAGCGTCTGTCTACAATGCGGGAGACCTGAGTTCGATCCCTGGGTCGGGAAAAGCAAATTCAGCAATTTTCTTATTCCGTTTCAAAATGGGTCATAGAGCACCAGAGACAAGTCACACCATCAACAACACATCTGGCCTAGAAATTACTAATGCATGTACATTGCAGGGGGGCTTTCAAGAAGGTTTGCAAAGGAGATGATAGCCTTGACGATGAGGGGCAGAGTAGTCAGTCAGCCACTGGAGTTTGACAACAACCGAGAGCAATCACTGAAGTTGATCCTCTATGGTCACACGAGAAGTTGCCAAAGAACTCAATGCTGACCAGTGGTCATTCGGCCTTTGAAGCCAATTGAAAGGTGAAAAAGCTTGATAAGTGGATTTCTCATGCTGCTGCTGCTGCTAAGTCACTTCAGTCGTGTCCGACTCTGTGTGACCCCATAGACGGAAGCCCACCAGGCTCCCCCATCCCTGGGATTCTCCAGGCAAGATACTGGAGTGGGTTGCCATTTCCTTCTCCAATGCATGAAAGAGAAAAGTGAAAGTGAAGTCACTCAGTCTGTCCGACTGTTAGCGACCCCATGGACTGCAGCCCACCAGGCTACTCCGTCCATTGGATTTTCCAGGCAAGAGTACTGGGGTGGGGTGCCATTGCCTTCCCCGATTTCTCATGAGCTGACCAAATATCAAAAAACAAAAAATAAAACTGTTGTTCTGAAGTGTCATGTTCTCTTATTCTATGCAACAACAACAAAACGCTTCTCGAGCACACTGTGACATGCAACAAGAGGCGGATTTTATACGACAACCAGCGACAACCAGCTCAGTGGCTGGACTCAGAAGAAGCTCCAAAGCACTTCCCAAAGCCACATTTGAACCAAAAAGGTCATGGCCACTGTTTGGTGGTCCGCTGCCAGTCTGATCCACTACAGCTTTCTGAATTCCAGTGAAACGATCACATCTGAGAAGTATGCTCAGCAAATCAAAGAGACGCACTGAGAATTGCAACACCTGCAGCCAACACTGGTCACCAGAGAGGGCCCAGTTCTCTTCCACGACAACACGCGAGGGCATGTGACACCACCAGCCAGCGCATCGGGCTGTGAGGTTCTGCCTCAGCCACTGTACTCACCTGACCCCTCTCGCCCATCGGCTACCTCTTCTCCAAGCACTGCAACAACTGTTTGCAGGGAAAACGCTTCCATAAGCAGCAGAAGCAGAAAATGCTTTCTAGGAGGTCACTGAACTCCAAAGCATGGATTTTTTTTGCTAGGACTAAACACTTATTCTTTTTTGGCAAAAAATGTGTTGATTCTAACGGTTCCTATCTTGATTAATAGACATGTGTTTGAGCCTAGTCATAATGATTTAAAATTTAGGGTCCAAAACCGCTATTACTTTTGTACCAATCTGACAGTAAACGTTAAAAGAATATAAAATGTAATGGCTATATGCTCCATGTAAATATAGTATAACAACAAAAACAGTCGGAGATGTGGACAGTAAATGTAAACACATTCACATATATTTTTTTCCTCTGCTGTCTCTCCACTGAAAAGGCCTACAAACCGTAATTAACCCACTAGCAATAAGTATCCTTGACAACCAGACTGTTCTTGAAGTATTATTTCCCACCAAAAGAAATGACCGATTCCAGGTCTGGTGTGGGAAAAGAGGGGAGTCTAGGTCATCTTATCTTACCAGATAGAAATGAAACTATGTAAAACAGCAGGGTCACCCCAAAATGACTAAAGGCCAGCTGGACAAGATCCCACTGGTTGAAGATGGGACAATTTGAGCTTCATTAATAATAATACTAAAAATAAAGTATTCACCTTTTTTATAGGATAATAGGGAACCAATTCAGCTTCTTGAAAACTGGTAAAAAGAATCAAGGATTTATCCTAAATTTCCTATATCACACAGTATTTGAGAGAAAATGCCTCTTTATAAATATATTCCAATTAATAAATGAAATCAAAATTACAGAATTATAAACTGTATATAAAGTAACCTCTGATACAGAACATACTCCTATGGTCCTACCAAAGGGATCAAACCTGAGTGTGATCTAGCCTCTGAACTAGCTGCCATTTTGCAGGAAATAAAAAGGAAAGAGAAAGAGAAACATTATGTCACCACAAGGATGCCATCAGTAAAATCCAGACTGCCTTAGATAAAATAAAGGGATGGAGAGGAACTTGAATATTAAAAACACTGTTCAAGATATTTCAAATATCAAACATAAGCAACAACAAATGGTGTCTGGTAATACAATTTTCAGTGATAAAATTAAAGAAAATCAAGGAAGTAATTCCCATAAAAGTCAAGATAGTGATTTAAGGATAAAAAAGCAAAGTTTGACAGGGTATATGATGGAGTTTCTAAGATGGCTGCCAAGGTTCTGTTTACTGATATCGTGATATTCTTATAAATCATTAAGCTACATATTTATCAGTGTTTTCTATAACTGTGTTTTACTTTACAATAAAAAGGTTTAGAAAATCAGAAACCCTAGTTTCTAGTCCTAGTTACTATCTGGAGGTTCTCACATACTTCATTTGCAAAATGTTGAAATGCTCTAAGATAATTTCAGACCTAATATAAGCAAAAGACAACCTGAGTAAATTTAAAAATCTATACCATATGAAAGAGAATAACAAAACCATCCTTAACAAAAACAAAAACAGCAAAATGATTTTTAACTCACTGATCAATGCAATACAGCTTTCCCAAAGGCTACCAAAAAAAAAAAAAAAAAACTAGTTTAACAGTAATTACTAGGAGTAGACAAAAGCTTCCCTGGTGGCTCTAGTGGTAGAGAACCTGCCTGCCTATACGGAGGCATAAGAGATGTGGATTCGACCCCTGGGTGAGGAAGATCCCCTGGAAGAGAAAATGGCAACCCACTCCAGCATTCCTGCCTAGAGAATCCCATGGACAGAGGAGCCTGGCAGTCTACAGACCAGGGGGTCGCAAAAAGTAAGACACAACTGAAGCAACTTAGCACACATGCATGCGGACAAAAAGATTGTCTGAATTTACTTTTGGACAATTTCATACCTCACAGAATCCCAAAGACAGAATACTGTACCAGTGAGGAAATGGTAGTGTATCAGGAAAGCACGAAATTGGGAAGGAATGCCTTCTCTACACAAGATGGTCAACCCACTATGGAGTTTTAAGCNAAAAAACCATAGGTTTGAGTAGATGGAGCTTTGTTGGCAAAGTAATGTCTCTGCTTTTTAATATGCTGTCTAGGTTGGTCATAACTTTCCTTCCAAGGAGTAAGCATCTTTTAATTTCATGGCTGCAATCACCACCTGCAGTGATTTTGGAGCCCAGAAAAATAAAGTCAGCCACTGTTTCCCCATCTATTTGCCATGGAATGATGAGACCGGACGCCATGATCTTAGTTTTCTGAATGTTGAGCTTTAAGCCAACTTTTTAACTCTCCTCTTTCACTTTCATCACGAGGCTCTTTAGTTCTTCTTCACATATTTATTTTAGACTATGGATATTATATGACTTCCCTGGTGGCTCAGATGGTAAAGCGTCTGTCTACAATGCGGGAGACCTGAGTTCGATCCCTGGGTCGGGAAAAGCAAATTCAGCAATTTTCTTATTCCGTTTCAAAATGGGTCATAGAGCACCAGAGACAAGTCACACCATCAACAACACATCTGGCCTAGAAATTACTAATGCATGTACATTGCAGGGGGGCTTTCAAGAAGGTTTGCAAAGGAGATGATAGCCTTGACGATGAGGGGCAGAGTAGTCAGTCAGCCACTGGAGTTTGACAACAACCGAGAGCAATCACTGAAGTTGATCCTCTATGGTCACACGAGAAGTTGCCAAAGAACTCAATGCTGACCAGTGGTCATTCGGCCTTTGAAGCCAATTGAAAGGTGAAAAAGCTTGATAAGTGGATTTCTCATGCTGCTGCTGCTGCTAAGTCACTTCAGTCGTGTCCGACTCTGTGTGACCCCATAGACGGAAGCCCACCAGGCTCCCCCATCCCTGGGATTCTCCAGGCAAGATACTGGAGTGGGTTGCCATTTCCTTCTCCAATGCATGAAAGAGAAAAGTGAAAGTGAAGTCACTCAGTCTGTCCGACTGTTAGCGACCCCATGGACTGCAGCCCACCAGGCTACTCCGTCCATTGGATTTTCCAGGCAAGAGTACTGGGATGGGGTGCCATTGCCTTCCCCGATTTCTCATGAGCTGACCAAATATCAAAAAACAAAAAATAAAACTGTTGTTCTGAAGTGTCATGTTCTCTTATTCTATGCAACAACAACAAAACGCTTCTCGAGCACACTGTGACATGCAACAAGAGGCGGATTTTATACGACAACCAGCGACAACCAGCTCAGTGGCTGGACTCAGAAGAAGCTCCAAAGCACTTCCCAAAGCCACATTTGAACCAAAAAGGTCATGGCCACTGTTTGGTGGTCCGCTGCCAGTCTGATCCACTACAGCTTTCTGAATTCCAGTGAAACGATCACATCTGAGAAGTATGCTCAGCAAATCAAAGAGACGCACTGAGAATTGCAACACCTGCAGCCAACACTGGTCACCAGAGAGGGCCCAGTTCTCTTCCACGACAACACGCGAGGGCATGTGACACCACCAGCCAGCGCATCGGGCTGTGAGGTTCTGCCTCAGCCACTGTACTCACCTGACCCCTCTCGCCCATCGGCTACCTCTTCTCCAAGCACTGCAACAACTGTTTGCAGGGAAAACGCTTCCATAAGCAGCAGAAGCAGAAAATGCTTTCTAGGAGGTCACTGAACTCCAAAGCATGGATTTTTTTTGCTAGGACTAAACACTTATTCTTTTTTGGCAAAAAATGTGTTGATTCTAACGGTTCCTATCTTGATTAATAGACATGTGTTTGAGCCTAGTCATAATGATTTAAAATTTAGGGTCCAAAACCGCTATTACTTTTGTACCAATCTGACAGTAAACGTTAAAAGAATATAAAATGTAATGGCTATATGCTCCATGTAAATATAGTATAACAACAAAAACAGTCGGAGATGTGGACAGTAAATGTAAACACATTCACATATATTTTTTTCCTCTGCTGTCTCTCCACTGAAAAGGCCTACAAACCGTAATTAACCCACTAGCAATAAGTATCCTTGACAACCAGACTGTTCTTGAAGTATTATTTCCCACCAAAAGAAATGACCGATTCCAGGTCTGGTGTGGGAAAAGAGAGGAGTCTAGGTCATCTTATCTTACCAGATAGAAATGAAACTATGTAAAACAGCAGGGTCACCCCAAAATGACTAAAGGCCAGCTGGACAAGATCCCACTGGTTGAAGATGGGACAATTTGAGCTTCATTAATAATAATACTAAAAATAAAGTATTCACCTTTTTTATAGGATAATAGGGAACCAATTCAGTTTCTTGAAAACTGGTAAAAAGAATCAAGGATTTATCCTAAATTTCCTATATCACACAGTATTTGAGAGAAAATGCCTCTTTATAAATATATTCCAATTAATAAATGAAATCAAAATTACAGAATTATAAACTGTATATAAAGTAACCTCTGATACAGAACATACTCCTATGGTCCTACCAAAGGGATCAAACCTGAGTGTGATCTAGCCTCTGAACTAGCTGCCATTTTGCAGGAAATAAAAAGGAAAGAGAAAGAGAAACATTATGTCACCACAAGGATGCCATCAGTAAAATCCAGACTGCCTTAGATAAAATAAAGGGATGGAGAGGAACTTGAATATTAAAAACACTGTTCAAGATATTTCAAATATCAAACATAAGCAACAACAAATGGTGTCTGGTAATACAATTTTCAGTGATAAAATTAAAGAAAATCAAGGAAGTAATTCCCATAAAAGTCAAGATAGTGATTTAAGGATAAAAAAGCAAAGTTTGACAGGGTATATGATGGAGTTTCTAAGATGGCTGCCAAGGTTCTGTTTATTGATATCGTGATATTCTTATAAATCATTAAGCTACATATTTATCAGTGTTTTCTATAACTGTGTTTTACTTTACAATAAAAAGGTTTAGAAAATCAGAAACCCTAGTTTCTAGTCCTAGTTACTATCTGGAGGTTCTCACATACTTCATTTGCAAAATGTTGAAATGCTCTAAGATAATTTCAGACCTAATATAAGCAAAAGACAACCTGAGTAAATTTAAAAATCTATACCATATGAAAGAGAATAACAAAACCATCCTTAACAAAAACAAAAACAGCAAAATGATTTTTAACTCACTGATCAATGCAATACAGCTTTCCCAAAGGCTACCAAAAAAAAAAAAAAAAGACTAGTTTAACAGTAATTACTAGGAGTAGACAAAAGCTTCCCTGGTGGCTCTAGTGGTAGAGAACCTGCCTGCCTATACGGAGGCATAAGAGATGTGGATTCGACCCCTGGGTGAGGAAGATCCCCTGGAAGAGAAAATGGCAACCCACTCCAGCATTCCTGCCTAGAGAATCCCATGGACAGAGGAGCCTGGCAGTCTACAGACCAGGGGGTCGCAAAAAGTAAGACACAACTGAAGCAACTTAGCACACATGCATGCGGACAAAAAGATTGTCTGAATTTACTTTTGGACAATTTCATACCTCACAGAATCCCAAAGACAGAATACTGTACCAGTGAGGAAATGGTAGTGTATCAGGAAAGCACGAAATTGGGAAGGAATGCCTTCTCTACACAAGATGGTCAACCCACTATGGAGTTTTAAGCATGGATAGGATTTACTCTCTCTAGGAATAAGTAAAAACTGAAAGTATGTCTATTAAGTATTAATACAAACCAAAATAAAGAGGAATTTAAATTTATTGCCACAACTGAAACTTGAAAACCAGGTACACCCTCTCCCTCCTTACTGGGCATCTTTTTCCAAAAAAAGACCAAGTTCTTCCATCTGTTATAGTAGATAACGTTCCCCTACTTTGATGATTTTTCACAATAGCCCAAGTGTCAGAAAATTTCTTTGCAGTTACAGCATGCCTTTGAACATTCATTTTCACTTACACACAGGCAAACTAGCCCACAACCCACAGCTGCTTAATAACAGCTTCATGAGTATATGTTCACCATGCTCAGCCTTTCAATCCTATTAACTTCTAGTCTTTGGCTGAACTAAGGTTACATGAAGACACTTAGTGACAAGGTTCACCCTGTCCAGTCCAGTAGTTCTCACCGTTGACTGTACTCTGGAATCACCAGGAGAGCATTACTAAACACTGATCCCTGGGTCCCACCTGACTTGATTGAAAATGACAGAACCCAAACATCAGGATTTTTAAAGCTCCCCAAATGACTCTAATGGATATCAAGGTTGAGCACCACTGCTCCTCAAATCAGAGAAGGCAGCGGCACCCCACTCCAGTACTCTTGCCTGGAAAATCCCATGGATGGAGGAGCCTGGTGGGCTGCTGTCCATGGGGTTGCTAAAAGTCGGACACGAATGAGTGACTTCACTTTCCCTTTTCACTTTCATGCATTGGAGAAGGAAATGGCAACCCACTCCAGTGTTCTTGCCTGGAGAATCCCAGGGACGGGGGAGCCTGGTGGGCTGCCATCTATGGGGTCACACAGAGTCAGACACAACTGAAGTGACTTAGCAGCAGCAGCAGTAGCAGCTCCTCAAATAAAATTCTGTTCTATTCTTTATTATAGATTGTTATTTCCACTGACATACTTTTCCCTCTCATTCACTGAAAAACAATAGTACATACACAGCATTGTTTTCAATTTTTCACTTATTCTTTAGAACCGTTCCTGCTTTCAGAAGGTCCATTCCATACAGATATCTGCTCTTCCCTTTCATCTACATCATAATCACAGGCCTCTTCTTTCTGGCACTTGCAAAGTTTTCACTCCTTTTGCAGTTATCGGACATAAGATTAATTATATTCCTAAAATCTAAAAAGTAATCACAAACAGCAAAATATCACAGATCAAACAACAACTCAATAAGCAAGATGGAAACAATTTCAGATGACCTCTAATGCCACAACTGGTAAAAGTACCACTGACCCTGTCAGGCTCTAAAATTCTAGTCAATTTTACTAATACATAACAGTGCTTCTGTATCTGATGCATCTTTTTTATCTTTTTTAAAGTGCTATAATAAAAGAAAAAAATGTCTTAACAGTTAAGATTTTTAAAAAAAACAAAAATATACAATTCTAGTTTGAATCCAATATAATTTCTTCCTATTAAAAAAGAAAAGATCACCGTTGCCTTCATATTCATCTCCTGCCTAAACAAAAACACAATACTGTAACAGCAGAGAATAAAATATACCACTGGTGCTGCTCAGAACAACTCATAAGAAAGCTGGATGAATCTGAGCTGTTGGAAAATAACTTTAGATATATATAAATAAGACCTGCCCAGTAAAGGCACAAATGAAAATGAAAATGCCAGATAGACTAGGAAATACTCTCAACAAGAAATTGGTCCATTGCTCTGAGGCTCTGAAATTTTCTCTCTTCAGCAACCAAGACCTGGAGACAAACAGGCAAAGTATCCCAAGAGCACTGATGATGTGTCTAATACCAAGTACCAGCACACACTTAACCAAGCTTTGATGTTGCAGGGGTGCTTCGATCAAATTCCAACCTGAAACGTAAGCCAGAAAAATCCATGCTAACTCTGCCAAGAATGTGTAACTAATTATGACTCATCTAAGTTCCCATGTTTACATAACAATAATGACAAAGAGTGAGGAAATAAAAGAGACAACAACTTGACTGATCTATATCTGACAATGTTTCCAAAATTAACATATGAAACTGAACTCTAAAAAATAGAATGCATACTAAAAGGTATGAAAATACCCTCACTGATGTTAAATATTAACAAATCAAGTCTAAGATTTTCTACCTAGAGAAAAAGCACACATTCAAATGAGCATACAACTAATATTTCCTCAAAGCAGCTCTTTCCTGATCTGATCAAAATATGCCTACAAGGCTGATAATGCAGAAAACCACGTCCTCCGAGTTTGAGAATATCACATCCTACTGAGCTATAACAAGTGATAATACCTTTCAAAAAGACTTTTGAACACTACATATACTCACCTATATACATACATACACATATATGAAAGTCTATAATCCTACACTTAAGAACTCAATGTACGCTGTCATTTCATCACACTTTTTGAAAAAAATTGTTTAAGAGTCTTCTATGTACCTTTTAAAATATGTTCTTAATAGTTGCCATTTATATTTCTTACTAAAGAAGACTAAAGAAGAAATAATATTTAAGAAAGAATTCAAAGAGTAAAGTTAAATGCCATCCAAACTTCTCTAACAGAGGAACACTTGAAGCCACTTGATTCCACTCAACCTGATAATCTAGGAAAGAAAAAAATTAAAAACAAAGTCAAAAGAAGCTAGTAAACTTCCAGGCACATTTATAAAAGAGGGCTTATGCTTCATTCTTGGATAAAGAAATCAAACAGGAAAAATCAAGACACAAACAGGGAATGAAGAATGAACGCTTTCTTTAGGCACCTTAGAAATGTGAGGTTGGGTCTTTTCATTTCACGAAGCCCACCTAAAATGAGCTTGTTACCTGTAGCAGGGACAGATTCCAAAGACATACGGATGGGAGGGTGGGGGGAGGGAGGCACGGGCTGGGGAGCCTGTAAAAACTTTTGATTCCAAGCTAGCACAATCCTCAAGAACTAGAAGTATACATTTTGAACAAAGATTTTTAAAGCATTATATCTACAACCAAAAAAGACTACATGCTGACAGCTGTCTGGTTGTAGTTTGTATAGAAGTGAACTTGCCTGGACAGTGTCATCATTTTAGTATATAAAAATAAATTAGGGAAAAAGAAGATAAATGGTCCTTCTTAGAGACACAGTGGTTCTTAAAGACATAATAAAGGTCTATATAGGGTAAAACACTATATAGGGTAAAACACAATGTCCTTCCAAACTATTCAAATGTCTCTCCCTCTCTCCCGAAACCCCATGTCCCCAGGGCACCAGACGCCCCTCTGTCCCGTCCCTTCTCTCCAGACGCCCCCCCCCCCCCCCTTCCCGCCCCCCCCCCCCCGCCGACACCCCCCCCCCCCCCCCCTTCCCCCCTGGCCCGGC